>JAHZMZ010004021.1:0-15116 GCA_027743805.1 Lepidocyrtoides sp. E14 | reverse complement strand
GCAAACCATCATCGAAAAGAGCAGAGCAGAGAGCAAGATTAGAGCAGCAGGTTTCTTCTTCTTTTTCTCTTTCCTTTCTTTCTGCTAAATACTTTTCGTTCAGCTTTCTTTTCTTCTTCTCTCCCTACCGCTGCCGCCACTACGAACATAATAATAATAATAATTCTTAATAACAAAGTGTCAATCCCACCGACAGCTTCGTAATTCAAGTAAATTGATGAATGATCTAAAAAGTGGAGAATTGTATTTCCCTCATCATCATCATCATCATCATCATTCCATGTTTCACTTTTTGCAAGTTACACAAACATCATTATTATATGCTTTACTAACATGAATCCATTTTTTTGGTTCCGGAGAGAGTGAGGATGTGTGAATGAATTGGGTTAATACAACTAATGCTTATTTTCTGAAAACAATTCGACTTAATGTTATTAGCACACGGGTTTCCCTTTTCTGATTTTCTACTGCTGCTCCATTCTGTTGACTGCTACTCAATCATCGAAATAACAGCGAGGTGAATACTGTGCAAGTACCTATCTTTACTTATATACCAGAATGATGGAGCAACAGCAGCAAACATTTTTATGATGAGTTATGCCGAGTTCATAATGAAATTCGTAGCGGTAACGGTAATCAGCGTTTATTCTTCTTGCTTCTTCTTGGAATAATACACATATTATATACATCAGGTTTACTTACAATTTGATCAGAGATATGTTTACTTTTGGAGAATGTAATAATATTCTTTCTTGCTGCTTGGCTTCCTGTTTCATTCCCAGTAAACCGGGCAACTCTGAAGTCCGAGATGATGTTTCTTTCTTCTCTCTCTCTCTCTCTGTCCGTCCGGATTTAATTATCCCTTCTTTCACTCTAAGCAAACTGAAGGAAGTATGGAAAGGCTGTAGCAGATAAAGTATGGTTGTATTTCAAGCAAACAAGAAAAGCATTGGAGTTTTTTTTTCTTTTGCAACTGCTGTCGTTTGCATGAGTGACTGCTTCACTGAACTTTCTGTGGCCTTTTTCCAGATGCCTAGCTAGGTGTGTAGTGTACTGTGCACTTTTGTACAAATATCTGGAGCAACTCTGCAATAGGCACGGAGATAAAAAAATATATCGGTGGTGTTATGATAAGGAATCCTCTTTAAGGATGCTTGTGATGATGGCAATATCGGGAACGTGTAACTGACACATTTTAAATGCACACTTTCCTATGTATGTACATATATATACTCACAAGCGCCCTTAAAATTGGCTTTGAAGAATGTCTCAATGTCTGCCTTGTCTTTGTACTGTGGTAAGACGGAAACCAAAGTTGCAATAATGACTTCCCTTCTATTATTTGTGCATTGTAGGAACTTTTTCCTCCAACAAACCTGATATTTTTGCCCCCCTACATCAACTACAAGTTGCCCGCAACAAGAAGCTATGATATGTGATGGTTTTCTGAGATTTGATTATAAAAACTTTGCACTTTTCTTCTACGAATGTGACTTTGTTTGGTATGATCTTGCAAGATAGATTTACTAAGCAAGTATATGCACTTGTGTATGCATGTAGACTTTTTAATCTAAAGAAAGGTGTCGGTAAAAGCGAAAGAGGAGAAGAAAAGGGTGTAATTTGTGCTAAATTAATTCACGTCAGTGAAAATAACAGGTATTTAGGGTGAAAGTTAATATCACGCAGAGACGATGACGATGAGCTTCTTGGTAATCCTTTGGGAGGATTGAGACTTAAGCACACTTTTATCCCGCTCAGTTCACTTCCACAAAAATCTCGCTCATGCTGCTGTGCATCTAGTCAAATATTGTATGTAAGTATGTAGGTAAAGCAACGTTAAAAAACATTTCAGAGATTCTCTCTCTCCTTTAATTCATCATAGACTGCTGACTCTTTTAAAATACGATCTTATTTCGAGCTAATTTAATTTCTTACGGAATTTCAACAGAACAAGAAGAATTTTATGCTAGTAATTTGTGAAATAAGAACTTACCATCAATATACAGCAGGTGCATATGTGTGCAGCATGTACATATGCTCACGGTAAATCATCTTGTATATCTTTCCCTTCTTATGAATCCACCCACACCGACAATTAAGACAGTTCGTGTCTAGGTGTGCGCACGACCTTTCTCAAGACGTCTAGGTACATCTAGGTGGTAGTTTATGCGAATTATCACACAAAAAAACTGAACGTGCCACTTTATCCAATCATATTGCAAATATCTTTTAAACACCAGTTATTGAATAAGTAACATGAACAATGTTTTGTTTATTAACAGTATTAATATTTATGCTATACATAATGCAATACAGAATTAGCTACGTTTTCCAATTCTTTCAAGAGTTTTCTTTTAAAGGAAAAATGTAATTCTGTAACACCAAAGACACCAACAAAAATGACGAAAATAACAGTATAATGTCATTTGTCATTACACATTAAAGCTTCAATTATTATAGTGTTTGGCAAAGTACTTTTCATGCCATTAAAATCTCCATTATTGCTGCCTTTTCTCAAGTCTACAGAGAGAAATGTGCGTGAAACTCACTGTGTATATATGAACATAACCTATTTTTTCACATAATATGTATATGTATGCATGCACAAGTACCAACATCAAGTGTTAGTGAAAATGAGCAAATAAACAGCAAAAACACACATTCAATTTCAGCGGAAAGTGTGACTATGTCACTAGTCACTAGAAAGAAAACTGTCTTCAACTCCTCTGGGAATAATAATATTTTTACAAGCACAACATATGCAGTTTTTACAGCTCAGTTTTACCTAGTTATTCCCTTTTTATTATTTTATCTTTTGCACTTTCTCGTAATTTTTACCCAAATCCGCTGAAAACTGGACAGTGCACACAACAGTAGCACCTAATTTGTAGAATATGATTATGAATGGTCAATCGAAAATAAATCAGTAATTTAGGCATTAATTCTGCATTCTTCAGTTATTATACCCGAGTGAAAAATATAAGGGTGAAATGAGAAACTAATGACATTTTGAAGGTTTGCGTTTGTTTTGGTGAACCATGTGGTTGGTTGCTGCTGGTGGTGGTGTGCAAAAAAAACTTGCAGAGAGTTTTTATCTTGTGTGTGAGTGATGATGTCTATCCTCTTCTCCAGCCAACGGCCAACTGACTAGAAGAGAACATGAAGTAAGCTACTTATACGGGTGGTGTAGAAACGAAGTGGTTGGAAAAGAGGTACGGGGAAATTTGTACAGCGTAGGGAGGAAACTGCTCAGCAATACGTGCTCGTGGTAAATAGTTGGCTTTCTAATGCTGCCTTCCTCTACGGAATCGTACACCTTTTACGGAGAAGCGCATATTAAAGACTGTGCCTTTTACTTCACTTTCACTCAACTCGGCATTTTCAGTGGAAAAACCGAAACGTGTGCATGTCCGAGCGCTTTTTGTACACACACAGCTTAATTTCCCCTTTTGGTACGGCACATCCAAGGAAAAATGTAAAGTTTGACTAGGATGATAATACGGTAAAGCTACAAAGGGAAAATCTAACCAGTGGACAAGTGTGAAAAGCGAATATGCTTGTTTGTAACACTACTACTGGAGGAAAGGAAGGAAGATGGGAGAGAGTGGTGTGGTGGATCGTGATCGTGTCTGTGACAACATTCAATGTTCACTGCATGCAAGTTTGTTTGGAGCTCATCACAGAAAATAAATTAAACAGAGAAGAAAGGGAATGGACTAAGCCGTGTAAGCACGGGAGTGCATTTTCAGTAGGAAATGGATATCAAAATATTTTGTGTGTAACGGCGAGAACGCAATGTTTGTGTGTGCTGAAAAGACGCACTCATCGTGCTCTGTGTCCGTGAATAATATCTTTTGAATTTTCACTACTAGGTTTACATCCTTAGAGAGACACCGGTCACTAGAGACGCAAAGACAGAAATTGGAAAGAAGTTGATTAGATCATAATAAGAGAATTATCATCAAAATAGGAAAAGTATGACTGTGCCCAATTCAAGTGCTCTTCGAGCACTATCGCAAGAGTTGAAAAGTCTGAAGGATGAACCGTTGGAAGGATTTCGGGTACGTTTGGTAAATGATGAAAATTTATTCGACTGGGAAGTTGCCATTTTTGGACCACCTCAAACAATCTATCAAGGCGGGTACTTCAAGGTGAAATACAAAGCAAAACTTTTTAAAATATTTATTTGTGTACTTATGTACATACGTTTGTAAATACATACAGAAAAAGTAAAAAATAAAATGTAATCAAATTGCTGATGTATAGGCAGTGATGCATTTTCCTCAAGATTATCCCTTCAGTCCACCCACCATCAGATTTGACAAGGCTACTCTTTTGTACCATCCCAATGTTTATGAAAGTGGAGACTTGTGCATATCCATCCTACATCCTCCTGTTAACGTAATCAGAAAAAGGATAAAATCTTTTTAAAATTCAACTTCTGCAAAGTATTTTTTACGCTGGTAATATGCTTTTTATCATAAACTTGTTTGAAGGTGCGTATTAAGCAGCAAGTGGAAAACAGCAAGATCGAGGCGCAGAAAGATGGGGTTACTGTGCCTACTACCCTTGAAGATTACGTAGTGAAGCCACCATCCTCTTCTCGAACCAAGAGTAGTTTTGATATGAGTTTCTACGAGGATGATGACGACTTTGAAAACATGGATAACGATCTTAATGAGAGTGGGGAGATGGTTTGTTCCATGGACGATGCTTCTTCCGTTGGTGACGACGACCATACAGTATCTACCAGTAGTCCTGACTCCCGCAAGAGAGGAGGCGACAGTTTTGAGGAGGTAACCACCCTGTTGTAGTAGTTTTTACACTTCTACTCTGCAGCATCGTCACAGCACATAATAATTAGATGTATGTTTGCTACTGTGATTTTGTTGAAATATTTATAATTGGTGGTTACTAAAGCTCTCGTTTTACAAATTTCCTTTTTTCTACATGCGTTGCCCATCTTCACCAGTATACAACCGCAATGAGTGATGAACCTGAAGTAGAGCAGAATGACAATGGTGACACGGCAGATGACCTGGGTCCAATCAAGTTTGCCTACAAGTTTAAAATTCAGCTGAACAAGCCATCCTAAATTCCAAAAGCATAATGTGTGTGTACACACCATTGCATCAAATGTTTTTAAAACTGCATAAAAATATCCATCAATGTTAATAATAAAATTCTCATTCAGGAATATTTAGTGAAAACAAGTTACTCTTATCTAAACAAAGTACTGTAAGTACTCAAATGCATTCTTCTGGTGTCAAAATATTTGTTGTAATAAATAATCAGTTATATAATTTAAAACAAAATGAATGCATACATGGGGAAACTACCTATGCATGGTTTTGGTCTTATTTCTCATAATAATATTAATATTATCCCATATATCGGCGTACACTACTGCTCATGGCCGTGGTTCCTTTATAAATTATATGCAATTATACATAGTCTATAGTACATTCAGTAAATGTAAGCCCATATCGGCAAAATTATTTCTAGGAATCCAAAAATGTTCTTTTAGCATCAATGTAACCGGTTTTATTGATTCATCACAATTATTATACCTAACATCCGAAACAATGCAATTATTTTATGACTTTATGACGTGGCGATTACAACTCTGCCAAACTAGGCGAAACAAATCATTTTTATTGCTGCCGTTGCAAGTTTTTATATAAAGTCATAACTAATTCTATCGAGTGATTCAAATGAAGTACAAGAAATTCATTTAAAAACAAGACCAAACACGACAAGAGCAAAATGTGGAGAAAATGCAGAAATCTTGCCATAATCTATTTCATGTGTTGGTGTCAGGGGAAATACGGTAAGAGAGGGATTCCCCTGAGAGTACAATATGTATATAACTAGTCATCACTTGTTGGAAAATGAGCTGTTTAAAGTAAATCCTTTACATTATCGAATAAAATTTGTTTTTGGCTTAAACTTGTTTAATAGTCGTGGAAGGTTCAAGTATGTCAATGGATTTTATCAGCAATGGTGGTCAGCTTGCTGAAATGCACAACGAGCAGGAAGGTATTTTTGTAAATACTCGTGGAAAACTACATCTCATCATCACGTATTCTTAAAAGTAGGTATAACTTCTATCATTTTTCAAAAATTGTAATTTAGATTCTCTACCTATCAGACAAAGAGAAAAACGTTCCAGCAATGACAAGGAAAAAGACATACTTTCTAAGCAAACAGCAGATCATTCTGATGCAGGTCATCATCATCTGAATAAGAGAGACTCCGATGAGCCACCTTCGTTCTGTAAAATGCTGAGCTATTGTGGTCTCATACCATCTCTGAGTCTCGCCTGCTTGGTAAAATGCAATATGGATAAAGTGCCACTTCTCCAACCATTTCTCGGCTTGATTCCTGAGCTTCCCTTGCTTATGTGTCAAACAGTGAACACCATGTTCACTAGTCTTCCACAGAAAGTAAAAAGCAATTCTGACTCAATTTCTCACGTTCGATCTTATTTGAGGTTTCTGAACATAAAACTGGAGAGCGAGCCTGGCTTTGCAAAAACATCTGCAAATGCTTTACCTGTTACATTGATAAAGAATGTGAGATCTCTGCTATTTGACGAATTAAAACCAATCATTAAGAAACTGGAAATACGTGATACAGATAATACCGTCAGTAATAAATTAAAGTTGGCGGGTGGTAAGCCAATAGGCTCTATACTTGACCGGACCGGACAATTTATAAATGAAAAATGCGATAAAATGTACTTGGATGATGAAACCCTAAAATTAATTTCCACAATGAAAACTAGACAGTGTAATATGGATCTCTTGATGCCCGGCTACTTTGTGCTAAATGCGGCCCCAAAGGTGGCATCTAATCGACAAATAGCACCACTTCTGAGGGTTTTCAACATGCCGTTACTTATGCTTACTGGAGTCAAATGCTGCATGGTTCAATATGCAATGAATAAAATCAGGTCAAAGTGCGTTCACAAATACGATATATTAAATAAACCACATGGTCTGGCATCCTCCAATGGACCAGATACAGTGTGTAATGCCATTCCAACCTTCTCACCCATCAATCCCTCCTCAAAGCCACATATTCCAAATACTACTGTAGATCTGGACGAGGGAACATCAGTGTCACCTTGTGAGGGTGATAACAAAAGCGAGTTGGAAGAGTGTGCAAGGGGAAACTTGGCAATTGAGTATTCCGAAGAAGATGGCAAGGGAAAAACAACGGCTGGAATGGCCGGAAGAAAGGATGTCACCGAAGAGATTGAAAGCGACGAGTTGGAATATTAATATTTTTTAGACCTCGATGTGTAATGGTAAAAACTACATTTTCTTAACCAATAGACAGGCTCGCTCGTAACTAAATATGCAACCATAAAGTCTAAGCTAAATAAAATGGATGTCTAAATTTTAGTTTATTGCGCAGATTTGTAATTGTGGCTCAATTGTCTCTGTTTAATATACTTACTACTCACTCCCAGTCAGTTCCATAATGTGTAAACCAAATATTACGTAAATACGCACATAAAATTGTAGTTTTTATGCGGTTTGGCATCACTCTGTGGTTTTCCTTGGTGGTGGATGACGAGCAGGTGTCAATATATTTTTTGCACCGAAATACCATCCGTCAGTTCAATCAAGGGGATACATATTATACTGATTGTAAGCGTTCACGTTTCAGTAATTTTCAACCTCCACTAAAAATGAGCATTACATCCTGTAAAACCCGCATTTCTGTACTCATTCTGTACATTTTCCTGACAATAAGTGCCAATATTCATGTTTATCATGCACATGTCATTGCTGTGTATGCAGATCATTACAAACAAGGTCGAAAATTTTCTTTTCACTCCAGTTGATACCTATCTTTGCTAGACATTATTAATAAAGTATGTAATACTAAATTGCATACTTTTATAGGGGCTAAAGAGGAAGTCGACATTTCAAAGTGCTCCAATCTACCGAATGGAATGGTATCCGCAGTGACTTCAATTGATACAAGGGATAAATGCGCTCGATTTTATGATGAAAAGGACTGCGCAGGCGTTTCTATTGAAGTATTAGCACACTCTCCATCTCATCACAATCTGTACAGCTGGGGGTTCAACGACAGAGCCGTATCTGTAGGCCCTTGCAGAGAACCATGTGACAGGGAAGTTACAGGAAATCCTCCAGACGAACCATTTGAAATACAAATTTTTAATAGGCCAAATTTTAAGGGTACCTAATTATGCAGTGCGCACGTATTTACCTACTCATTCTAGATTGAGTGTCACACATTTTGCAACCTTCAAAAATATGCTTAATATGTAATTGCAAGAGTGTTGTAATAGGGGCTTACCAAGACATTCGCATTGAAGGATGCACTTTGATCCCGACAAACTTTATGCATCGTACGTTATCCGTGAAGCCGCACGGGAATTGCTTGCAACTTTACAACAATGTTAATTGTAAACCTAAAGGACAAGATGTCAAAACTATTGAACTGCGAGGCGGGACGCCATTCCATGATGACATATCAAATTGGCATTTCCCTGAAGCAAAAGCAATTACTCATTGTTCTCACAAATGTAACAAAAATTTAACATCTCAGGTTATCAAGGAGCAAGTCTCACCAAAAGGAGGGGAGGTTATTCTGTTTGACGGCATAAATTTTGATGGTTGAAATTTTACTCCAAGTGAAATGTAGTATTTAAAAAAAACTCTGTCCGGGCATATACAGCCATAGTACCCACACTGAAATTTTTATGCAGGTAACTGGCACAGTGTTAATGTTGGCAGCAGACGCTGTATTAATATCACTCAAGAGTGGGAGGGAGTGGCAATGTCCATCAAAGTTGGTGAAAAATCATGCGTATTCCTCTACGACCGCAGAGGATGCACCGGGGGGTCTCAACATGTCTCTTCTTCACACTCAGATTTGTCTGAGAGAAAATTTGACGCGGTCGCACGGTCAATGGCACCCTGTGACGCTTTACTAATGTCAGACATGCAGGGATCAGTTGGAGGGCACCAAATGCATCTTCCAGTAGAAGGCAACAAATTACCCAATGTTCCACAATCACCACGAAATGGAACACATAATGATAACAATAATAGCAAAGACTATTACCCATTTTCATCAGAGATTCTCGCAGTAGTAATAGTTGTTCCAACGCTTGGTGTCATCGTCTCCGTTTTTTTGGTTTTGTTTATTATAAAGAAGTGTCATCCGTACAAAAACATAATGGAAATGCTTTCAGAAAAAGAAATACAGGAGTTTTTGAGTGGTTTGGGGATGGAAATGGACAATGGAGACAATACCAACAATGGGGGCGACTACTCCGTAGAACTTCTTGCTCAAAACAAACCATACAATGAATCTTTTGAGATACCTCGTTCTCGAATAAAATTTGGTAATGATTGTGATAAAATTCATACAACGATGGGCAGCTTGCAGTAATCTGCGCAAACAAGTATAAACAACCAATTTTTCAAACTATCCTTTCCACAATGTCATTTTCAGACACAAGGAACCCGTTGGGAATGGGTGAGTATGGAGTTGTGTACAAAGGAACAGTGAAAGTCAATGAAGAAAACGAACTAGAACCTAACGTAGGTGTGAAAACGATTCCTGTCGCTGTTAAAACTACTAGACCAAGTAGTGGGGCCCAGCATTTCAGATCGCTGTTAAAGGAAGTAAAGGTCATGCTGTTTGTGGGGAAGCATCCTCGCATAGCACAAATGGTTGGTTGTTGTACTGAAAATATATGGAAAGGTTAGATATTATTTTATGCATATTTTTATGTACCTAATGTGTTTGAAGTAAAACGAAGTCTAAAGGTTCTACTGTATCATTAGGGGAAATCTTGGTTCTAATGGAATATTGCTCCAACGGGTCATTAGAAACGTATTTGCTAAAAAATCGACAACATTTTAAAAATATTGTCAAAAAGGGTCGGATAATTGATGAACAAAATGACGAATGCCAACATGGGTATGTATACTTTCGCAAACGGCTATCGAGTTGCAATTCACAGGTATAAAAATACTTTTGATCTTCAGATCAGGTTACAAGAATTTGGAACCTCAGCAGACCTTTGACTTCTTCAAACTACTGCATTGGTGTATTGATATTGCGCAAGGGATGGAATTTCTGGCACTTTCTAAAGTTATTCACAGTGACTTAGCTGCAAGAAACATACTTTTGGATGAGAATTTGCAAGCAAAGATTTCTGACTTTGGACTATCGAGACAATTATATTGTTACACAGAATATGTGAAGAAGCACCAAGTACGTAAAAAAGCGATTTGTACCAACACTTACACACACAGAATGTAGCATCGATATAGAAAATAGTAAATGTAATGTGTACAATTTACGGAAATTATACTTTCAGGAGCCACTGCCCTGGCGCTGGTTAGCTCCAGAATCCATAAAAAATTTGGAATTTTCCAGCAAGTCGGATGTTTGGAGTTATGGCGTTCTTTGTTGGGAGATATTCACTCTTGGTGAAAAACCTTATCCGGGCATAGTTTGGAGTGATAGCTTTATTTCCAATTTGGAGGATGGACTTAGACTAGCGAAACCCAAATACGCTACCACCGAATGGTAAATTAAGTTTGAAGTAATACCAATCGTAATTAAAGGTTCAATCTGCTGGAGGGACAGTCTAATAAATACGTACAGACGATTCATTATGTTGTATGTGAGTGAAAGATGCAAATATTTTGCTTCAAAATTTAGCTACAATCTAATGATTCGCTGCTGGGAAGATGATCCTCTGACCAGACCAACATTCACTGAAATAACTGGCGACTTACATGAGATTACTAGTCAACATAATTTTAGCGGCGGTAGCAGTGTTGATTACACAAATATTATTCCATAAACTGACGATGTTCCTACCTTAGTTGGTAATGCCAACTTCGCATTAAACAAATGCATATAACATAAAGAAATACTCACTGAATATAAACATTGTGTGTATTTTTTCATTTAATTATTTCTCCATCTAAAACAGGTCGTATTGGAATGAAAAAAGTGCCCACATACTCCTAAAACCCTTCTCTAACTGATTGAAAAAGATTGCGTGAAGAAACTAGCATTTAAGTTTACTTTTAATTGCGCTGAAGAAGTGCATTTTTACCTAGCGATCATCATGCATAATATGTGCACTTCTTCAGCGCAATTAAAAGTGAATTTAAAAGGTAGTTTCTTCACCCAATCCTTTTCTATCAGTTAACTACCATTTATGTTCACTTTTAATTGCGCTGAAGAAGTGCACATATTATGCATGATGATCGCTAGGTAAAAATGCACTTCTTCAGCGCAATTAAAAGTAAACTAGTTTCTTCACCCAATCCTTTTCAATCAGTTAGAGAAGGGTTTTAGGAGTACTTTTTTACTCCAATACGACCTGTTTTAAGTGGAGAAATATCTATATGAAAAAATGCATACAATGTTGATATTCAGTGAGTAAGTATTTCTTTATGCATGCATTTTTTCATATAGTTATTTCTCCACTTAAAACAGGTCGTATTGGAATAAAAAAAGTGCCTACATACTCCTGAAACCCTTCTCTAACTGATAGAAAAAGATTGGGTGAAGAAACTAGCATTTAAGTTAACTTTTAATTGCGCTGAAGAAGTGCACAATACATATTATGCATGATGATCACTAAGTAAAAAATGCACTTCAGCAGCGCAATTAAAAGTAAACTTAAATGCTAGTTTCTTCACTCAACCCTTTTCAATCACTTAGAGAAGGATTTTAGGAGTATGTAGGCACTTTTTTATTCCAATACGACCAGTTTTAGATGGAGAAAATATGGAGAAAACTGGACATATGCGTAATGTTTTAAGTAGTAGTTAGTTTATTGACCATTTTAAGCCATCATACACGGTCATTCAAGTATAAAAATTGCTTACAATCTCTTGTTTCTTATATAGTTAAATACAGTTGACTTACAAATATACATGAAATTAGCTATAAGTTTGTTTTTTTATTTTAAATATAATATTAATAACTCCTGATGAAGTTTCTGATTTTCATACAATTGCACCAAAACGCATATGTATAAATGAGAAATGCTAATAACATCGTTGTTTGCTGAAAATAAGCGACTAGCAAAGTTGTTTTTGACTATCTCACATAAATTATAGTTTGTATTCTTCTCCAGAATTTTACGGGCAGTTTTATAGTGTGGGCAGATGCAAAACACATGATATATGTCCTCAATTCTGTTCCCACAAATATCACAATTTGCAAATCCATTTTTACGAGTGCCAAGAAGATCGCTTGATCTCTTGGCGTATACATAGTTACTTCCGCATCTTAACTGTAGGTAGGACCGTTCGATGGAAAATTTTAAGTTGCAGTCATTTAGGTATGATTCGGTTCCAATTTTCCTTTTGATTTCAGTATGTCTTATTTGAAAGCATCGTTTGTACTAGTGAGTTGTTGTACCGCATAGTGTAGTTATTCATTATATTTGATATTTACAGATTGCTTGACACAAAGCTCAGTTTTTTATTCAGTCCTGTGATACAATTCTCACTAAGTAGTAACTCAGCCTGGTTGAACCAATTATACTTTGCACTTACTCCCATTTTAATATCAATTAATCGATGAAAGCATGACTTTAGTAAGGTATCATTTTTCTTTCTATACAATCTTTGTAGAAATGCAAGTAGTAATTTTATCACATAGCTTTCGATTGGTTTGGCGTTTGTCTCTAATAATATTTTATAGCGCGAGGTTTCTGTTGGCAAATAGAAAAGCTGACGTAGGAACTTATTTTGAAATATGCACAGTTTATCCATAAAACACAAACCCCATACGACAACACCATACAATAACACTGAACTGCAGAGTGAGGCAATCGTAATGTTGCAACACTACTTATCGTTAGATCAACTTGTTTTTTGTAGAGTGAATGTAGGTGCTTCGATGCAACAATAAATAATTTTTTCCTACAATTTAGTTAGTTAGTTGTTTATTACATAAAAAAACTTTATGACAGAAATCCATGTATTATGAACATGAGGTAATTTACGTAGTAAATAATGGTGAACACGGCATACGTATTACTATTTTGCAACCTTGAAAATTACTGAAGACGGAATCACGAAGCTAAGGTAAACAGTTCCCTACAACCACTGGCATATAACGGGCACATGTAACTTCTGAATAAACTCATCCACAAACAAAAACCCAGCCACTCCATTCCCTGGTGGAATGAACATGTAAAGAAGGCCTACTCCACTTACAGATCTAATTACTTGCAATGGATAGCAAGTGGAAAATCAGACAATTTAATATATGAGAAGATGAACTTCTACAGGAAACAATTTAAAGTAAAATTACGAAAGTGCAATAGGGAGCGTGCGTCCATTCTTAAGGACAAACTAGCACTGGAATACAATGGCAAGAATTTTTTAAAGTTCTGGAGCTGGGTAAAAGGAGAAGATCGTACACAGTCATCCCTACTTCCACAAACTGTAGGAGGTGTTACTGGTGAAGCAGATATTGCAGAGATTGGTCAAGTCACTATTCTCAAACATTTAATGAGGATCTGAGTGAAAGTAAAAAGGCGGAGGTGGAACAATACATCAATCACAACAAATCCATAGCAAAAACAGTCACACCTGAGCTGATGCGCACGGTAATCGGTGAATTGAAATCCGGAAAAGCTGCTGGACCTGATATGCTAGTAGCTGAACACTTTAAATATGCTTGTCCGATGATACGCAACTTACTTGCTCAGCTACTCAACCTCTGCTTATATTATGCTTACATACCTGACATAATAACGTGGGTAGTCATTGCACCAATTATAAAAAAGAATAACTTGGATGAATCTATACCGAACAACTATCGTCCCATTACTCTTGCGTCAAGCATCTCAAAAATATTTGAAAGTGCTATTTTTAAGTTAAATCAAGATAAGTTGAACACCACACCGAATCAACCGGTATAAGAAAAAGGTGAGAACTGAAATGGCTATTTTTTCAATGAAATCAATTGCGCACCACTATTTGAAACATGATACGCCTGTCTATGTCTGCTTTAAGGATGCAACAAAAGCCTTTGATATGGTTAATCACTGGGTGCTGCTAGATAAGTTATGCAAACGAGGCGTTGATGTCACGTATATTGAGTTCTTACAATATTGGTTCAGAAACCAGTTCTTTGTGATACGCTGGGGCAGCGGTATTTCTTCACGTTTCCCCGTTCGAAACAGCTGCAGACAAGGAGGAATACTCTCAAGTTTTCTATTTGCTGTTTACGTGGATGACCTAACCGTTATTCTGACAAATACGGCAATAGGATGCCGAGTGGGAGACACAGTTGTCAATAACTTGAATTTTCCCGATGACTTCGCGCTGCTTAGCACCAGCATTCAAGGACTCTTGTGGCGCGAAGCAAATGGTGTAGACCGGTGTGCTTATAGCTCCCAGTGAATTTTTTTTAAAGTTATTTTTCCGACAGTGCACAGTGGAAAACTGGGGTTAAGGATAATGGTAGTGTATCCCCAAATTCCTGAGGTTGAACCTAGTGCAGTAGACGCAGAGGTATGGCGATTTTTACAGTTCCCCCCCCATCCAGGACAGGTAAGTACATATGATGTATGTTTACCTGTCTTTTCAGATGGAGGAATAAAAAACTAGGATGGAGGAGGAACTATCAGTCCCCTCTCCAAGTGTTGAAGACAAAGTCTTCCTCACAGACGAAAAAGAGGAGATGATGTTGGGAGATAAAGAGGAGGGGAGGGTGGAGGCTACACCGAGTTCCGACTCGGTGTTGATGCCACCACCTCAGAAGCCATCCTCAATATCATCTCCATTGGCTAAAATCCGGATTGAGGATTCTGCGGTAGCAGGAGGTGAGCAGGAAGATGGAAGAGTGAGGAGGATCGACCTGTTCCCCCTCGCACCAAAGAAACCTCCCCTTGGTGTTAGTGTGCCAATAAAGAAGAGTAAAAAGAAAAAAAGGCGAGATAAAAAGGGGCGACCCTCTTTACCTTGCCCAGAAACAACAGCCCAAGGGAAAAGGAAGGCCTCCCCGCTATCCGTCTCCAGGAGAGTACCAGGGTTCTGCGGGATCCGGGGGCACCACTTACGTGGATGTCACCCCCC
>JAHZMZ010004020.1:0-10828 GCA_027743805.1 Lepidocyrtoides sp. E14 | reverse complement strand
ATAACTGTCTACTTGAGCATGAAAAAAACTGAGCTGGCGCTCAAAAACTGTCTCGACTCAAGAGTTGAATCTGCCTGAGCAAATCTCAACTTTGAGCATACTTTTGACCATGAAAATCGTGCTTAAATATAGTGTTGACTACCTCTCTAGATTCGTAATCAGCACGTTCAATCATATTATCAAACCAATTTTCATTGAAATCCTAGTCAAAACGTCTCCATCATTTCTACCGCCAACTGAAACTTTGGGAGCCCCGTGACCCCCCACCACAGCGTATTCGGAAAAATGACTATCAGGATAAAAAGCTCTACAAGAAACGGCATTTAAGGTGGCTATAGGTTTTAATTCGTTGTGAGACCTTCCTTGTTAGTATTATGCTTCTATTATGTACAGATATGTGGGATGGGACAGATCAATTTTAAATTTAAATGATGGTTTTCATGGGATTAGTGATCTCTACAATTAGGAAAATGTGTTGCATGCTAATGAGTAGGATGGCATATACGACATATGTAGGTAATTATGAATGAAAATGTATTAAAAAACTGGCGAGGTTGTAAATATATTGGAAAAATGCTTGTATTGTTATAACTGGCGTTTGAATGAAAACTGCAAAAAACGACGATTTTGGCGTTTTCATGAAAAACTTGAGAAACGTTTTTAATCAAGTGGTATTGTTTAAATATTTTTGAGATATACCGTTGTGTAACGTGCGGCTGGCATAATATAGTGTTATATTAATAAGAACGATACGGCATGGCAATATTAAGGAGTCTTGTAGTATGCCAAATCCCTTGAGAGTTTAATAGCATTAAATATAGTTTTCGTTTGGCCAACAATAGGGATTATATGGTTCCGGAATAAAGTCCATATTGTATGTATTTATTTAATAATGTCTAAATATGTTTAAAAATCTTTCCTCAAAAGTCTTTTCAGATATGTATGCTATTATTTTCCGACTGGGCTACTTTAGATAGAGTAATGGACATTCTGTGTAGTTTTTTGAATAGACTTGACTTGTACTGGTGTCATAGTCACGATTTGAAAATAATGAGATGGAGTTTTGCCCATTGGAGATGGGCCATTCATCTAGCGTTTATACATAGGTTTCTTGTCGTCAATATACTTTTGAGTGAAGATAGCGAGTGTCCTCAGGACGCTCTCCTGTAACCACGCACGGTCTTCATTGAGCGTTGATTCACTACTGATTGTTGGTTGTAGTCTACTCACAGTCACACACAACGCACAACCTTTGCCTACCTGTATGTGAGTCCCGTCGTGCTTCGGACAGATCGATAAAAAATTTCGTAGCTGAAGCAAGTCACAGCACGTATTGACCAAGGCATGTCTGTGTGTCTGTCTGGTAACATGCTAGAAGAGCCGAGACGGTTAAAATTTTGTATCGAATTTCAGTACAAACTGGTCTGTATGTACCACCCGACGGCCATTTTGATTTTCTAAGTACTAAAGTTTACCATAGAGATTTAACTGTATTATCATCCTACCTCTCCAACGGCAATAATTTTTACTGAACAACTAACTATTTTCTTATCACTATTTTGGTATGCCACAAGATGGACAACATGACTTTCATGATGGTAAATTTAAACGTTCAGTGACCTAGTAGAGGACTTAAAACTCTCCATTATTAAAGTAATGTTGGGAAGCTTTATCAATTTGGGTTTATTGCAGATTTCTGAATACGTATATTTTCTTTAGAACTTTTTTTTTAAAATGCATTCATTCAGCTACCTAATCATGAGCGCTGTTATTACCACAAGTTATTTTCAAACGGTTCAGTTGGAGTGCGTGAAAACGGTGCAATGTAAAGATCGGTGCGTCTCTCTGTTTTTTATCTACCTGTTACACTCTATCATGATGATGAGTGCATGCTTCACACTACAATGATATTTTGTACCTGTTCTGCATACTTATGTACATATGTATGGCAGCAATACAATACCTGTACATGGGAATATTTTGAGTTTTACTGTTTCTTTACTTTGAGAAATGAAGATGATGAAAATAATATGTAATCTTATCATGGGCAGCTCAAATGCATCACAAAAAAGAAAGATTATAGTTTAGAGTTTTTACATCGCATGCAGGTATTATTGGCATATTTCTGCAGTAACATGAACGTCTTCTCCTCAGCCACCAACCTAACTATTGTATTGTTGAACTTGAATGAAATGTCCATTAGCATGGTAATATTTAGATATGCACTTTGCTTGTGGTTGGTATCTTTGTAAATGAAGAGAAGACACGTAAACACAATTGTACAATGTAAAGCGTACATAAAATAAGATTTTGACATGTCGGTGAATTCCTTTTCGTACGTTCTTTTAAGTAGGATAACAAGGGTACATGGCGATGCAAAATGTGTATGAAATTTCACATGAAATGGAATGTTTATAATTGAAAGCTATATTCTCTGCTGTAGTCATCTTGAGGAGTTTCTGCTGCCCTTTTAAACATTGTTGCAATAAGCCGTATACAATGTATAGTGTATTGTTTTTGGGTTGTGTAGGAGTTATTCTTAATAATCATAATCTTATTTTTTATAGACAGAAAAAAAACAACAAAAATATTTTGTCGAAGGAGGGCGAATCCCATCGCAGTCATCATCATTATATTCATCTTATAATAAAATAATAAAACTTGTATACTTCTTTGATATTTGCCAATGCTTTAACTACTTTTCTCAAGTTTAATTTTTATTGAAGAGATTTCGTTCGTAAAATAAGAAAATTTAGGTTAGGTGTGTAGTCTTCCTTCCTGTGCATATTATTGCTATTATTATCATTCAGTATACCTGTGCAAAAAAGTTCCACATAAAAATCTGTTAGCAAACTGATCGCACAAAATACATGCATACATGCAATTGCAATATCGGAAAAATTTCTGAATTGCCTTTTTACTTATTATTGCACATCAGTTTTAATTTTGACAGCTTGCATACCACTAAACCAATACTAATCTAATAAATAGCTGTAGTAAGTATGTATGTGGTGTTTTACACTTCAACAATGTTATTATCATTTTAATCATCATTTTGAAAAATAAACATTAGTTTTCTTAAATGTACTTGCCAATGAAAAGGGTACAAATTACTAAAGACATATTTTGATAGTTATCAGGCAAATCGTCTACATGTCTAAAACAAAAAACTCTAAGCTGTTGTAGTACTAGGCTACAAGTGAAAGCTACACATTCAGACAGACTTGTCTGTTGCTGACCTGGAGTGTCATGTAATATTCCATTGCACTCTGCCTACGTCATTTCGTAGCACTTTTGGTTACAAAATTAGAATTGTCAAAGTGCATTGTAACAGTTATGTTCAACGAGAAAAAAAGCATGTGCTATTCAATTAAAGAAAGACTAGCCGTATTAAGGTAAAAGATTTACATATTATTTTTATCCGATGTTGCATGCTGTGCCATGACTAATTGTAATGAATGTATGCCAACTTTCGATGTGATGGTTGATTAGTGCTTGCACTGCAAGAAATTTAGTTCATTGATTTTATAGTTTTAGTGTGTTATGATTAGTCAGTAGTTACTGTTGTATGCATTAGCATAAATACTTGCCATTTATAATGCGACGTACCCGACATATTGTTAAGTGCTTTGAAATGATTTTAATAAAATTATTGCGTTGCGTTATCACAAATCAACTCCTTTCATGTAATAGCTATTATGGCAACAATTTACACTAAAGTTCTTGAAACTAGTGATTTAAGATTGTGAGCTTAAGTGTGTGTGTAAAAAAGAACTCTCTCAGTAAATTTTACTACTAATTAACCGTCTAAATTAAATTGCTAATTTAAGAAAATTTTGTCTATTGGCTGCACGCTTAGAATTATTTTATTTTATTATTTGTTTTTCAGCAAACTAGCAGAGATGTAATTGACACGAGTTTCAAGCAGAAAGCATATTACTGACTTAAAAAAATCATATTTAAGGGAAAAAATGAAATTGGCAATTTTCAAAATGTGAACGAGTGAAAGCATGACATTTATACTAGTCGTATTCCACAAACATGTTACAGTACGCAAGGTTCACCAGTAATGTGACCGTGTCAAAACAGTACAGTATCAAAAGTGTAGTTAAAGTTGAGCCATTTTGTGTAACTAATGCACAACTATGTAGTACTTGTGAATATGCTGGGACAATGCTCTTGAAGTTTGCTCGATAATAATAATTCAAAAATCAAGTACTGTCCGTAACCAATTCTTACATAACTTTCATTCCACGAAAAGTTGCAAAAAATGGATAAAGTTAGTCAAAAGCTGGTGCGAAATCTTAAGTCGCGACGATACGAAGTTATGGAGGGAATCAATACGCCACAGCGGGTGGAAACATTACAAATTGGAAGATACAGTCCTGANATTACAAATTGGAAGATACAGTCCTGATAGTTATGGCGATAATCGGGATAATAATAATCGTGATGAGAGTCAGAGTTTGGATGGAACTGGTAGAGGGAAACGTGAGCATCATAGTGATATTGAAATGACTGCTGCCGTTTCAGGTGTCGTTCCAGACGGTATGTTTAAATTTTCAATACTACTACCTAAGTGCTCACTGATTATTTTTTAATATGGACGACAGTAACTGCATTAGTATCCACATTTTACTGATCTGACTTGTTAAACAGTGCTGAGGAAAAAGAATTGTTAATATTCGTAATACTACTTCCTTCCATTACATGGTCATATTATGCATTTTTATACCTTGTTACGTTAATGTTATTCCAACTGTAATGCTTCATCATTGGCATGTACCTGTAATATTTCTTTTCAGTCCGTTTTCTTCGGTATGATGGTGAGCTCACCATTTTGGGGCGACTTGAGTGATAAATATGGAAGAAGATTGGCTCTTTGGGTGTCAGTTGGCTTGTTGTACTTTTATGGAACTGTAAGCTCATTTTCACCAGGTTATTACTGGCTTGTCTTCCTGCGGTGTTTCGTTGGTTTCGCAATTGGATGTGTTCCGCAATCGTAAGTAATAAAAATAGAAACCTTTTACTGGGTCTCAGTTTGAGAATGAGTTGTACTCGTGGGAGATAGTATTCAACAAATAAATTTGTGCATTGTGAAAATGCATTTTGTAGGGTTACTTTGTATGCAGAGTTTCTTCCAACAAAGCAGCGTGCACGATGTGTTATTTTGCTTGATGTAAGTTTTAAAATAAAAAGTTCTGTTCAGAAACTTTCTACATGCGTATGGGCTGAACTGAACTGTTAGTTCATTCAATGAAACATGGTATATGAACGATGTAAATGATTAATAATCTGCTTAAACTATTAGTGTTTCTGGGCTCTCGGTGCATGCCTGGAAGTTCTTCTTGCCATAATGGTAATGCCTACACTTGGTTGGCGTTGGTTATTAGGATTATCCGCGCTACCAATTTTGGTGTTTTGTATTATGTGTTATGTAAGTACAGCTTTTTCGTGCTACTGTGTAAAATATTTATGAAAATATGTACTTGCTTTGTAACTCGTTAATTAATATCATTATCATTCTATGTGATATCTTTGCATTTGTCATTTTCAAAGTGGCTTCCTGAGAGTGTCAGATTTTTGGCGGCAAGTGGAGAGACAGAGAAGGCTATGACTACACTCAAACGTATTGCAAGCCAAAATGGTCGTTCCATGCTATTAGGAAGGTTAATTGTTGATGATATGCACCCCACAGAAAGAGGTCGTATGAAAGATCTTCTCATGCCGGAAATGAGAAAGACAACTTTTCTTCTGTGGTTTATTTGGTAAAGAGAACTAGTAAAATGCATACGTATGAGGATACGAAAACGTGTTAGAAAATAATGCAAATGGTTTAAATTCATTTGTATTATTTCCTTTACAAAATAGGATGACCTGTGCATTCTGCTATTACGGAGTTGTGTTAATATCTACTGAAATCCTTGGGGAAAATACGAAGGCATTAGAGCTGGCGAAAGAAACATATACGAACACCACTTTTGACACAGGATTCTCAGTTAATCAATCAGCCATTTCTCAGAACATGCTGCCGATTGCTCAGTCTCTAGTCCTTGATCAGAACGGAACAATATTTGAAAGTGAGTGCAGGAATTCCACACACAAAATGCTTACTACCAGTGACTATGTCAAATTGTTGTGGACTACGTTAGCTGAGTTTCCAGGTACGGTTTGTTACCGTTACTCTGTTTTTAAACACGTTTTATACATACAAGTAGCATAACGTTCAATCAACTATGTATGTACCGTCGCATATATTATGACATTGTTTAATTTTCAACAATTTTGATCGCGCTACTTTGTCTTACAGGTATTTTAGTCACTATATTTGTGCTTGACAAAATCGGGAGGAAGAAAACTATGGCAGTACAGTTCCTATGTTTTTCTGCTACCATTTTTACCTTTCTCTTCCCAATTGACGAGTAAGACTTTAACCACTACACTGGATGCTGTTACATTTTTATCTATTGATGTAACTGTGTAATTATTTGCTATTATTGTTGTTTTAACAGTCAAAATTTAAAAACTATCATATTATTTACTGCACGAGCTATTGTATCGGGAGTCTTTCAAGCTGCTTACGTGTACACACCAGAGGTAAATATTATTAAATAAGAGTTAATTTCTTACTTAATAGTAGTCATTCACACATTGACGAAACTATGCTTGTAATATTTTGCTACAAGGTTTACCCAACGTCAATGAGGTCAGTAGGTATTGGGACGTGTTCTGGAATGGCTAGAATTGGCGCAATGGTTACCCCGTACGTAGCACAGGTAATCCGCATATTGTTCAAATCATTACTCATCTTCAGTAATTTTTGATGATGGTACAGGCAAAAAATGATGGAGACTGTACTAACATGTTAAAATTTTTAGGTGCTCCAAAAACAATCCACACCTTTAGCTGCAGGTCTGTACGGGGCAGTGGCTATACTAGCTGCAATAGTTGCAATGCTTTTACCTATCGAAACCAAAGGAAAGGAGATGCCGGACCGAGCATCGAAGTCATAATTATAATTTATATTGTTGAACAAATTACTTATATTCAATAATTTAATTCATTAGGTTTAATCTTTGCTTTAGTTTCTAAATATTATGCTTTCTTCATTTCCGATTGAAAAATTCGGAACCTTATTTTTATTTATTCAAATTGATTTATTTATTGTGTTGCATTACTAGTGTTTATATTATATAGGTATTTATTTTAAATTTATAGGCGTTAGAATCGTAAATTGTAAATTTTCGAACTACTAATGTAGCTTATCGTTTATTTATATGGTGCTCCGGCTGTTAATTTTTGTTATTCGCCACAAATCTAATATTTTACAGAGACTAATTTTTATCGCATTCTCATGTCGGGTAAATTATTGTCAACGACCAAAGTGCAATACGATTAGCAATATTTAAAAATTAAACTTTTAGCAAACACCTAGATAAAACAACAAATAGGATAAGCGTTCACAACCACGCGTCCATGAACAACTAAACAAAATAAACTTAACTCAGGCTTTTCAAAACCGACTGAACAAGTTAAATGCATGCTTCATTCTCTCTACATGACGTTGTAACAAATCCAATGACAAAGTGTTCTATAAAATTCAGCATAATTTACAATTTTGCACTCCCTTCTCACACTGGGATGTAAGTAGTCCCTTCCACCAATTCAGCACCAAATAAGCATAACGATATGATAATGAATTTCAGTCCCCGAACCGTTGACCCTATCGGTCACTGACCTAAACTATTTAGAAAAGTTTCCATCTACTGATACAGCAAGAGCGACTGCTATATCAGTAGAAAGTTCAGTAATTGTCCTCAAACAAATAAATGTACCTGTGAGGTTGTTGGCTCTGGCTCATCAAAATACAGTTACAGATCGCCTCCCCAACAAAATCTTTCAGTCTTTACAAATTTGTACCACAACCGACCATCACCGGTCAAAAGATACCACCAAAGTCCCCGTAGTCGCCCATAAACGTGTTTAATATTATGCATACTATTCAAATATTTTCCATGTCATCTATTCCGTTATTGTTCAGCTAGTTTCGCTTTCTCATTTTTACATACCACTGCAGCGACCGATACTACATCATCATTCATTATTCCATCACACAACAACGCAATCAAGAAACGAAGCATTCTTTATGCTTTGCGGACTTTGCGGTAGGCCGAAGGCTGTGCTTCAAAGCAACTCAGCTAGCTTCACAATGTATTTTCAAAGCGCCATAGAAATATTAAGAGAGCAGTTCAAAACAACCTTTGGCTGGAAGCTCCTCCAAAGAGATAAGAGTTTTGTTCTCTCTCTACAACAACGTAGACGTAACGCAATATTAATAATAATAATAATAATGGCACCAATTGCTAAGAAGTAATCATCAGCAGAAGACAAAGGTACACATAGTTATTAACGGTTAGACAAAATTAATGATTAAATTCTGGCTTGATTCAATCATCGACGACCGATCTACTTTTTAAAATCGAGGAAAAGTGGGACGATTGTTGGCCAATATTATTTCACTTGGAGATGTGTGGGTGAGTTGAATAATATTGTTTTTCTTGTTAACGTTTGTTTGTTTGCTGCGCTTATCTGTCATTTGCGATAGAAGAATTGCTGATGACATTTTACCCTAGTTAACGGTGAAACGAAATGATAATTAACTATTGGCGGGATGTAATGTTCCTAAGCATGCTAAGATGTAAGAAATAGAAGTTACTTAAAGATGTCAGTTGTTGATTTGGGTTTCAGTTCAGTATGACGTAACATTCTATTGTCTGTGGACACTGGATGTGTTAAATTGTAAATGTATGCGATTAGCTAAATATTATTGGTAACGCTCTATTCAGTATTATTAAAAAATAAATATATGGTATTTGAAAGAAGATTGTACACTTGAATTTGATTCCATCTTTTCAGTTTTTAATAAGCTTTGTATTTGCAGTCTATTTCTCAATTGACATTTATATAGTTCATCACAACTGATATTTTTGACGCCGAGAAATGTCAACATTTGTCGTCTATTGTTTGTGATTGTTAAGTAAAACAATAATTTATATTTTCCATTGTCTGTTGTTGTTGCTGCGCTTGCTTGTGGCATTTTATGCACACAGTAAACAATGTTTTACATTTCATAAATTTTTAATGAAACTCATTTTGTGCTTAGCCGTTTAGGCAACATTTGTTAGCTTCAAACCATGTAGTGTGTATATTTAGCATATTATTTGGATCTTTTTGTATTAATTTGTAAGCTAGACTGTAGCAAGACATTTATTCAAAACTTAGATTCTAACAATGGATGATTTTTTCTGATTGTATGCGCTTAAGATTTATAATACATGTAATAAGCATGGTAAATTTCTTTTAATAACGATTCTAGGCATATGGCTGTGAAAAAACTTCCCTAATTGTCGTTTGTTCTTCTACGGAGCGCTGACCTTGTCTTAGAAGTTATGACGCTTCGACTCAGCAGCATCCGATCGGCAGAACTACTGAAATGTAAAGATATCGTCGTATTGTTGAAATATCATTTTGACGTATATTCTCGATGAAAAGTGTTTTATGCATTCAAAATACATTTTTGGATTGATTTTAGAACAAAATAGTCAGAGACAAAGCTGAAGACACGAGCTGGCGACGGAATGGAATTGAGGTGGATTATATGTAGATACAATTGTATGCGACGTCTTTAGTTATTATCCAACGGCTACGTTACTCCACTCTTATTATCAGCAAGAGTGAAATTTGTAGACTTGTTACTAGTAATAGTAGCAATTGTGATTTGTCAGTTGAAACACTGCAACAGAAAAGAAAGTCAAAATCAAAACTTATACGATAGGTGACGGTGAAAATTGAAAACTTTCATCATGGTGCACCGTTGCTGTATCCCGAAGTGTGGAATGAGTGTTCGTGTATCGGAAGCAAAAGGATTATCTTATCATAAATTTCCAAATAAGGAAACAATTCGTGATCAGTGGGTACAAGCAATTATTCCACATTTGGAAAAGCCAGAATCATTAAAAATTGTATCACGCTACACTCGAGTTTGTTCCAGGCATTTTCGTAGGAAGGATTATTGTGTAGACGCAAAAAAGAGGGCCAGATTAATTTCTAGTATGTGTATTCCTTACATTTGATGCAATAAATAAGCTGCATGGTGTGAACTTGTTTTTTACTGAAATTTCCAAACGAATCTATTATTTTTAGATGCCGTTCCTTCTCGATTTCCAAGGAAGTCCACTCCGTTGGTCATTCCCACTGTGCTTCCGGTTGGCCCAAAGTTGCCAAGGACAAAGTCACAAGAGTCAACTGACAGTGTACCTGGAACTTCATCAAACTGTAGAAATATTAGCAAGACTGCAACCAATGGATCAGAGGGCACGTCACCTGTAGAACCTTGCAATGTGAATGCTACTTTGCAGTCGCAGGATATTGAAGGAAAAACGATAGTTGATACAATGGGAGTGGAAATGTTCATAGAATCAGCTTTGATTCAAAATGACGTTGTCGTTTTCACGCTGTCAGATCCGGTTTCTCAGACAGAAATTGAAGCTCCTTCAGTTGCCAACTCGGATGATCAATCACATGGGTCAGTAACTAATAAATTAGAAGAATCAGTCAGTGGAACAAAAACAAGGAAGCGAAGAAAGTGGAATCGTACAGCTTTTTCTAGACCTACAAAAGGAAAGAGAAAATTGCTATCTGTCAAACCCGAATGCACGACTGAGCAGGACAATGGCGAGTGCTTTTCAGAGTTAATTTCTATAGGTGATGGAGAAGAATCATTGATTGACATCAAACATGAATCCTTGCATGTTTCACCGTCAACAGA
>JAHZMZ010004019.1:0-10446 GCA_027743805.1 Lepidocyrtoides sp. E14 | reverse complement strand
GATAATTTGCCCCATGGTAAATTCGATAAGTTCGATGAGGTTCGGCTCGCCATGCGACCCCTAGGTATTAATCATAATGAAAATGCAGTTATTAATGCATAAACACCTACATAAGTGGATACTTAAGTACATAGATAGCACGCTTGCTATCGGCCGGGCCCCTCTATTTTTAATACTGTACCTATTGAAGTATGCATAATGATTTTCCCTTCGATTCTCTGTTCAACGACATTTTTAATTATCATTATTAAACCAGCCATGTTTCATGATGCTTAAGCTTTTCTAGTTGAGTCGAAATCTCCAATTTTGAACTAGTGAGTACATCAACCAACCAAAATCGTACGTACACGACAACTAGTTTTCTTGGGACGAAGGATTACCATAAGCTACGCTCGTGGCTATTGCATTTCAACGGCAAACAAGAAGACTGCGTTGACAGCCGAATGAAATTAAATGACCAAGCACAAAATAAGCAAATGTCTTAATCATGATCAACAACAAAAACACAGCTAATGAATACGTTGTGAAAATAAAGTCTGTCAAGTAGGTACAACGCATTGTTATTAAAATTATCCCTGTCACTTTTTCTTCAATTCCACTAAAATTCACAGAAATACAATTATCATCATTATTTTTTGGCAATAAATATTGTTCATATACTTTTGCAAACAAAAATGTAAACAATTGCACATATATGATTTGCGAATCCAAAGCTTATTTTAAAACATTAACACTACACACGACACAAGTCACTGCGATGAATGTGTAAATCGTAAGGTGTAGTATGCTTTTAGTTTTCATTCGAATGCAGCATAAACTATATATTATAGCAGCTATTGAGTTTACTCTTATGCTTCGTCTTTCTTCATTATTAGATGAGTAACCCTTTCTTCGTTACGTCATTTCCCTTTTCACAATCAACTAAAAGCGTTTTTAGGTTCAGTAATATACGGTTTACGCTGCTTTGCTTGAACCACATTCATTGTGTGCAACAACATCATTTTCTTTAATTTTAATGTGCTCGGTTGTTGCAACCAAACCTTTGATATAATAAGCTGACATGCAAAGAAACTCATTTTATCAGAAGAAAAAACAATTTCATATTTTTAATTAATGATTTTTAAGCCTTGTCTTTAGTTTTTGACCGTTTCATGATGAGTTCTCTGAGAAATATGAGCACATGAAACTTTGGTCCTTTAATTGCAATTAGGTATACATTATACCATGCATTTTATAAATCACATGTCATGAAGGAAGCAAGCATGTACAGTTCATTTTTGCTGAAGCGTTCACCCAAATTTGCCATGCAAAATTGAAGTGAATTTTAGGACTCCTTCAACAATACAAGCACTTGTCGTTTCAGCACACTGCAGCAGCACCGCTGCCACCGTAGCATTACAACAATGACACGACACTGTATACGTAGATCGTACGGTTGGTGTGCCCTTATTAACAGTATGACTAAATTACTTGATTTCATAATATGTCGTGTGTTTATAGGGTAGACAAGTATAGCATGGATGTATGTACTGTACATAATCCATAGAAAAATTGATTAAAGGGCCACCGGTTAATAGTAAAAAGTCATGATGTTTGCACTTTAGGACAAAGGGTTTCTTAAAGTCCAAAGATATAGGAAGCTAATAACTATATAGGTATGCAATTTTTTGTAATTGCTTTTAGAGATGGAGACCTAAATATACTTATCATTAGCATGAGCTGCATTAGTTCATTTAGTTCGTCAGTAGAAAAAAATGCTCTCTTCCTCATGTGTAATATCGTCACTGCAGTACAATGTAAAAATGTACAATTGCAATCAGTAGTTATCTACTATCATTCAGCTATCATTTATTGCAAACTATCGAGAACAACTCAATAACGACAGCATTTGGTGTGACTTTGATTTTATTTATCATCTAAATCAATACTTTCAGTACAATTTATTCGGAATCAGAGGTCGAAGCATTGCTTTTTGGTTTCCTGCTTTATCATTTTGGCCACAGACAATATTGACAAAATAAAGGAAATTAAATATGAAAAATATTTACGGAAATATGATTTTGATGATTAAAAGCTAATAAACTATATTTTGTCTGCACATAGCACAGATCATTGAACCATGCATCATTTTAACCCTAATAATCCACGTAGTTTTGAAATCATGAAACATGTCGTTGACTTTTGATTGTATACTTATTATTCCAGTTGGGCAAGGCAAGGGTAATATGGTACTAAGTTCGTCAAAAAATTTGAATGCGTAAAGGTTTTGTACGATGCTAATTTATCACTATCATTTTTATTTTATTGTGGTGTAAATACAAATAAATCACCGAAAATATAAAACAAAATAACTTACCGCGTCAGCAGATCCATTTTTGACGACAGATTTTATGTAAATTCCCAGTACATCTTGGCCAGCCGGCTGTAAAGTGTATTGACAAAAAAGTAGATTAGATAAAATAGGCTAATATTGTAAGAACGTTTTTTAGGTATCATATTAATCATCATCATCATGAATCATAGCAAGCGACGATAGCATAGCGCATTCAAACCACCAGCGCAGTGCATGCTCATTTAAAAAAAAAATAGTAATGATAACAGAGAGAGATTACAGTACTACCGCTACGGTATCGTTTGATATTGACCATTCAGAGTATAATTATGATTGATGATACTGCGTGTATGAACTCATTTGGTTATCTTTACAGTATCAATTTAATTTAAAGATGACATAATTACATTACTTTCTAACAACTTAAATGAAGGATAGACACAGCTCAAGACTTTTTTATGGCACATCATCAACAAGTAATCTTTTACGTAGTTGGCGACAGCGTTATTTTTAACGCATTTTATGTTCACGTCTCTTGCCTTTTTTTTGGAAGGCTTACCAGTAGTAAAGTAATAAATGACCGATACGATGATATGATGAGTTACTGGACAGTGAGAAGGAAGACACAGAAGCAGCTAACACACTTTTTTGTGCCACCTCAGTCACCTAACTCGCATGAATAATAATATGTATAAATTTTAATGATGTTTATAATGTCATCTTTCTTACACAGACCAGATCAAGAAAATCCAAAATATGATCTATTAAGCAATGTAAACTCACAGAAGACGACAGTGACACCGACAGAGTAATAAATTAATTCAGCGTTTGAGTGCTTTTATATTGTTCCAAAAAATGCAGAGTACAAAGTTTCTGTACGATTTAGTCAAGAAACATTTCCTCCTCAGCAAAATCAAACGTTATGGCATGTACATGTGTATCAGCAATATTGGTACAAAAGAGAGAAAATATTTACGATGTACTCATAAACTTCAATATTAATTTACACAAACAAAACTTTGCAGGTTCGAAAAAGGGTAAAATGAGGAGTTTGAACTCTCAGAGAAGAGTCTAGTTTAGTTAGAGTAGATATTCTACTCATAATTTTGAAACAAGCTGCACTTTTACAAAAGAGTAAAAATTTCAAATATCAGCTTTCCAGTTTATGAAGCTATTTTACTGTACGAGTAAACTATATACAGCCGTTTTACTGGAAGGAAAGAATTTGCGATTGCATAATGTTTTACAAGGAATGTTTGCACGTGGGAATATCTTATTATGTAACAAAGTAAATGATTGTAAACAACCGCGAGCAGTTTCTAAAAACGTTTGAAGAAGCAAAAGGTAATGTTTATCCTTTTTCCTGCATAATATACTTTGCATCTCATCATTCCCGAGGTATGAAAATATAAGCTATGGAATATCGAGGGAGAGAGAAAAACTGATGCTTTTTCTGCTTGACTTGATCTCCTAGCACAGGTATGGTTACATCATCACACCACATAAAATTCATTATTCATCACCGACCTATAGAGATGATGAAGAACGGCACCGACAAATTTTCCTATTTTGTTCGGAATACTATATTCTCAACATTTTATTACTTTTGGACAGGTACTCAGATGTGTTAGTGTATTGTGGTGGCAGAAGAGTGCATGACATTGACGCAGTGCTCTGGCTCATGTCATAATATATCTTTTCTTCTGTCTCTTTCATCGTTGTTGTCTCGTGGTGATGAGGTGATGCATTATGGCTTTCTGCTCTTTTGGTGGAGGTGGAACTACTTAAACCTCACGACAAGAAAATCCACCAAGACCATGACTAATTCCATAAGCACGGAAATCCATATAATACCACCATACCGTTTTTTTAAAAGTCAATATCTGAAAAACCCATCCTTGTACGACCATTTCAATGTACCCTTTTACTAAAATGCGGCATGTGGGCATGTATATTGTACATTGTTCATGCATTAAAGTCTCACACCATTATCCATGTATAGGAATAAAAAAAATAAAAAGTTACGTAAGGCAGAAAACCAAAGCAAAAAATTACAACATGCTTTTGGATATATAAACTTAAACTTATGCATGCAAACGCATCACATACATATCATTCATGATAATAATAGGTACATATACCAAAACGCTAAGTACACAGTTGATGTTGTGAATGGTGTGTGTGTGTGTACATATTATCTTTATCATTTACTTAAATATTTTAAGGCTTTGTTACATGATGTTCTTTCGCTCACTCACTGCTGTGCCTCGTCGTGACAGCCGATTAAATGTGATTTTCCAAGGTTCTTTATTTTATACACAGCACAATAACTTTGAATGCTGAGCTTTTTGTTGTGCAGCTCATAGCTTGGCACATTTAAGTCACCGAGGTGAGAAGGAAAGAGACCTAAAGTACCAAGAAAAAAACCTTCCATCATGATGATTCATTGTGCATCATTCAAGTGATTTCATCCATGTGAGTTTAAATGGGGAGTAATGTGATGACGAAAAAAACACGATTACACGAACCCAGTAAAACAAACTTTTAAAAATGTGAGTACATTTTGATAGGGAACGCTTGGTTTGGCGTTGTATGTAAAAGGTTAATAGTGACGGATGATAAGTCTAATGATTTCATGCCTTTTAAACAGGGAAAGGTTACGTGTAATAATGCCAGCACATTCTACAGATTACTTTGTAATAAAATTCTGCTTCAAGGCAAAAGAATGTCCAGTCATACAAATTGCGTGTGTGGATGTAAGAAAAAGATGAGAATACCTTAGATATCTACATACCTATCTATACATACGTCACTGTAATATTTCATAGACTCTGCCTTGAAGTCAATCGTAATCGGATTATGAGCATTAAATGCATGTAATTCAAAAGGACTTAAAGCGGAAAGAGGAAAAAAAGGAGAAAAATGGCATATTATATGACCACCATAACCACAGGTTTTTCAAAAAGGTATTTCATGTATGTATTCCTTTTCACACCTGTTCCTCCACACTGAAGCAAGTGGGATCGGGCTCTACACATGAGATGGCAAAATCCAAACTCTTTCTTCTTTCCCGTTGTTGTACACGTAGGCGTGCCAGTCTTGCCTCGAGATCAGCAACATTATGTCCGTTGTAAGTGGGTCCATCATTTCCCACGTTCTCCAGCCTACCATTCTGAATGAGATGTGATATCGGTGAGGAATTCAAAAGAATTTCACCATTACTGCTTCCATGCTTATTATTATTATTATTATTATTGCTATTGATGCCATTGTAATTATTGTGATGCTGCTGATGAAGATGACTGTGCTGTTGATTCCCATTATGCCCATTAGTTAGACTTCCAGGTTCCGCATAGCTGAAAGGTCGGGCCTTTTTCTTTTGGAAAGACACAGTAGTTGGTCTTTTCAAGGTAGCTGTGTTCCCATTAGATGTCAAACTTTGCGGTCCCGATGAAGATGAGGAAGACGAATTGGTTACGTTACTGGATGTATTGTTATTATTACTACTATGATTATTTGTACTACTAAATCCCAAACTACTTGCTATTCTCACACTTGGACTTAGTGATAGTGACGGAAGTCTCTTGACAAAGTTGGAAAAGTTTCTTACTGATAAAGTTCGACTTGGCTTTGCTGGAGATGAGTTTGTATTTGTTGAGGTAGTATTCGTAGCAGTAGTAGTAGTAGCAGCAGCAGCAGCAATGCATAAGGTACTAGCACCAGAAGATGAAGATACAGCAGGAGTTGTTGACTGTGTCGATGAAGCATTATAATTATGATGATTAGTATTTCTAGAGCTAACCCCATTCAATGTAGGTGAAGATGTGTAACTTAGAAAACTTCTGGTATGATTTACTGTGGAAGGAGGAGAAGGGCTTGTAACGCGTGTCCTTGCTGATACTGCGACTGTTTGTGCCGTTCCACTTTGATTATAATACCCGTTCTCCTTCGGATACCCGTCAGTAAACGAAACTTTGCTCGTACTGCTAAGAAACTGATGTTGGTGCCGGTGATCGCTGTTGTTAATTATCCTTTCTGAGGAGGAGGACGCCATCACACCATTACTTATGTTAGTAGCACCACCACCCCCTCTACCACTGCTGCTGCTTCTCCTACTTCTTCTTTCGATAAAGTCGATACCCATATTTGGATGCTAAATTAAGCCTGTCTCCGAAGAAAAAGTGGAACTTCAACTTCACTCTCTTGTGCGACACTGCCAACAACCAGCTTACAAATGAAGAGACGACTGTAATCTTTACGATCCCAATAGCTTATCTACTGCACTATGACTGACTGCACTGATTCTATCGAGAAAAAAGAATTGCAGAATGCAGTAGCATAGGTAATACAAATATTCATTATAGTTTTTGTAATGCCGTCTATAGCAGTTAGTTATATAGTTTCAATTGAAGCAAGTATCACATTATTTGCATAAAAGTGCATACAACATCATCTCTTTTATGTTTGTAGTAGTAAAAGGCGGACGTGAATTTTCCGGCTTGATAGGCAGTTCACTCAGTCGTCTATTTTCTTAGTAAAGCCACGACGCTAAGTAGCAAAAAAGGGAAAAAAATGTAATGCAATTGAAAACAATTTGTTCAAACATGTAAACTATCAATTCCTCTTTTTGTTCTCATTAGATTATTTGTTTGTAGGCTTCTCATTAAAAACCCATTATTTTCCCTTCTTCTTTCAGTTTCAAGACTTCTTTCTCTCTCTTCCCCATTTTCATGCATTCTCTTGTTAGCTATCCTTCCTTAGTGCATAGTGGAATCGATCATTTAGAGACAAACACCATATTGCCTCGTATATGAAGGAGCAGTAAAGTTTACCGTCTTGCTGACAATAAATAAATAAATAAAGAAAATGCGACAAGCACATAAAAAATGTATTCATAAATAAATACTTTTTCACCAAGAAGGAAACAAGCAACACTTTTGTATTCTCTTCACTTTCAAGCCTTCACTGTTCACTATCACAGCGCTAGAATTTTCAACAGGCAGAGGGGAGGTGAAGAGCAAGTAGAGCACAACGAAAAACTACGTTGAGAAAATCATAATACATTCACATTACCAGCGTGTTTTATCAATAAAAGTCGATAATCACAATTATTGTTTAAATAAATAAATAACTACGTCAACTTCAACAAGTCAGTCGGGAACAACTATCAAATTAGAAGCGTATTCACTATAAAGCCAGTTTGAATGGCTGTGAACAACTGAACAAAGCAAAGTGTAATTTCTCGGCTATACACTAACACTAACCAACCAATAACCACCACCACCACCACCACCATACCACCACAGTAAAAACAGTTTTTGAGTTTTCCTTATTTCCACCTTCATGAGTTTGTTGAGAATGTCTGCGTAATGGGCCATTTACTCTTGTATTCTTGCATGTAAACGATCTAAATAAAAATTGCATGTACTTCAGTTTCCTGTTGCACACACATTAAGCCAGTCTTGAGTCTGTGCCTACAATCATAATATTCGTTTCTACGAAAAAAATAAATATAAAGCACACCAATATAATAATAAAAAAGATGCAAACACTTGTTTGTCTCTGCTTATCTTACTATTTTATTTTGGTGCACACACACTGCTAAATTGCAACTACAAGACAGGTACACAAAAACACCTCATGAAATGAAGCGCTTGCAAGCATATATGAATACCTAATACATGCCTGCTTAATGCAGCAAACCTCTGTTTCGATTCCAAGTTTGAACTTAGAAGTCAAAAAACGAGAGTCATCACATCATCAAGAAAAATAATAAAAAAACAGCAGCAAAAGACAAGAACAAGAATATATCAGGGTCCTCCACCTGCAACTTCCGGCCCAGCGTAGTATATGTAGCAGTAAAACAACTTTTGAGTACACGACAATCGAAAACTAAACATGTATACTATTCAACCATTCTCTCTGTAAATACTTATGCACGTACTCTTCTCCGAGTACTGCATCATCAGCTCAACAAACGCTTTTTTCTATATGAAAGGAATTGCTCTTAAAAAGTAACAAACTAATTTCCGTCTTCCTCTCGAATCCGGATTTTCTTCACACGCCCTTCTCAATTGTACCAAGTAGTTACATAAAAACGTGCATCATCAAATCATATGCATACCTTGTTTTATTGAGCAAGTGAGTGGTTTCGTATTTGTATGTGGGAGAGAAAAGTGAAGAGAGTCATTGCATAGACAAACAAATAAACAACATCGCAGTCATATCATAAGAAGCGTATCATCCCGTTCCATTCAGTCATCATCATACATTGCATTCAGTTTGGAAAAACACACACGCAGCGGTCGGCAACAACAGCAAAAGTACTTCAACAAACAGCATCACCATCAAAAGTTTCAGGAGCAAGCAACAGTTATTATTATGTAGAGTTGCTAGTAAAAAAAACTACTTAAAACTTCACATGATTATTATATAAATATATGAACACACAACAGCATCATCATCATCATCGCCATCATCTTTTTCTTCGTATTGTAGGAGGAGTTGCCCAAAGGGTTCATTTACGTGGCAAATGCTCCTCTTTTTGAAATGTGAGGATGGATAAATGGATGCTTAAAAGACGTGATGACGATGGTGTTGTTGTTGCTGGTGGTGCACGGGAACGATGACGGCGGCGGTGGTTGGTGGTAATGGAAAAAAATAGCAGCACGGTTGGATGGATAATGTATAAAATTCTTATGAAAATAATAATAAAGCATTGGATTGGAATACTGCTGTTATGCATATAGTTTGTTAGTGCATAAAATGTACTCCCACAACTACATTGTATAGTATTTTTTTCAAAGCTGAAAGTGTAGTCTGTTTTCGTTTCGTAAATTGAATATGTGTACCTACGATGATCATTATTACATTTTATATTCATGTGAACGAGCATCTTGAGAAAATTTTTTTTTTGAATGCACGTTCCCGTTCATTTTGCTTCCTCTTTTGATGCATTATTTCCCTGGCTCGTTTTTTAATACTCGTCTAGTGTTTGCTGTAATTTTGTTTTATGTATGATTCTGCATAATGACAGGACAATGAGATTTTTTAAACAGAGTAAATCGTCATAATAATAACCATAATGGTAGCATTAGTGTACATATAAAAACAGAGCTGCCATGATTATTATAGAAATAGGCCCAAGAGCAATTGCTCAACGTTGCTGTTCCACCTTGCTTGTACTTTTTTTTACTCAACGACAACATGTGAACTTCTTTGTATACGCAACATTGCATGCTAATCATAGTCTGATGAACTGGATTGAAGAGACCATTGAGAGAGAAGAGAAGAAAAAATTCTTTCACTGACAGTGAGTACGCAAAATAATATTTTCCCGAGATTAGTATTCATTATTGTGTAAATACATATTATGCACATTGCGCTGTTCCACCTTAGCTCGCGTATGGTTAGGTGGTACACTGTACATGGCGGTAGGAACTTTGTGGTTCTTCTGATAATAACATAAAAACGTAATGGCTCAAAATAACCCGATTTTCTCTTCTGGATTTAATCTTTCTGTTGTAGCGCTTATTAAAAGTATTCCATCACATCCATCCAAGTCTTAATAGAACAGATGAGCGGCATCATTCACGACGTGAATTTCACGTGTAGTTACACTGTTCAGAGACTGCTGGATTTCCTCTTTTCCTTCAAACTACACATCTTTTCTGCTGAAATTCCTAGAATTACTCCCCTTCTCACTATCTGCCTGTCTGCACTTTCTTTATGCTTTATTTCAAACTCTGTCTTAAAAAATTGTTGCGGGAAGAAGAAAATAAAGCCACAAAAAATGAGTGGAAGAAAATGTAAAAAGTACAGCTTATAGTCAACATACCATTCATTAACGTGTATTTGTAGTTAGGCATGCATTGCTAAATAAATATACTCGTTTTGGTTTTTTGGAAAATGTAAGCTAAAATCTTAAAATATTCTTCTCCCTTGAGGGAATTCAACTGGTCTGCATTACAAAACTATGGTATGAAATGAATTATACGATATATATATACAAGCAAGCAAGTATGGGTATTTTACATATAGGCATCCGTGAAATAAACTTTTAACGACAATGAAGGAAAGTTGAAACAAGCATACACAACCAGACGAAAGCTAAC
>JAHZMZ010004018.1:0-10370 GCA_027743805.1 Lepidocyrtoides sp. E14 | reverse complement strand
AAAAGGGTGACTGGCTGGTTGGTTGATTAACGGACTATAATAGAATGGCGAAAACTGTCAAAATAAGTGAAAAAACAGTTTGTTTTAGAATTATTATAATTTTTTTTTCTTGTAAAAAAGGTCCTGTTTTCAGATTTGATTGATGGCTACCTATCCATCCTAAATCCAACCCATTCAACTGAAACATAAAAAAGATGTAAAATGAGTAACTTTGAAATTTTTTAATGTTTACATAATAATGCACAGAAAAAATTTTATAACTTAGTTACTCCTTTCTGTAAATTTAGAGTGGATATGGATAAAAATAATATAAAAACGGGGTAGTTAATTATAACTTTTGTGTATATATTTTAATTACAAGAAGATGAGGACGAATGAGAGAAGAAAAAAAATTATTGTATGCTTTGCTCTAACCCTCTCATTTCCAATCGGTTAATTATAATAATTGCAAATTTCATGGTAATTATTGCAAGTGGAGGATGAAGAGAGAGATGCAAAAATGCAAATTGCTGACAGATTACTTTATTCTTGTAAGTTGACGTTGTTGACCTGGGAATGTTGGTGGTTCGTTGGTTTGGGTAAAATAAATAGTACAACGTACAAAAGCTGGCAATGGAGATAAGTAAGAGAGGGCAGCTGTCACAAAGTGCAGCCCGGCAGATGAAATGACATGGAGATGCAAGCTAAGCAAAAAATATATAAGACAAGAACTGCATATTTTAATGCAAATTCTAGTCTTTTTTACTCTTGTGCAGTATTGGCATTGCAGTAACGACACGCACTTTCGAGTGCTTAATTTTGGGGTAAAAATGGTTCATTGCAGTATAAAAATTATATAATATTTTTTTTTGCATAAAAAGTTCAGTTTGCAAATGATTTCATATTTTTTGACCTTTACAACATGCATGGAAATTCTTCCAGACCCTTCTTCAGTATTTCCCGGGATACAGGATATCCTGACTCCATCTTCTCCAGTACATAGTACCCATGAATGTTGACCCAAAAATTTCCTGAGATCAGGAAGATTTTACATCGCTGTTTAGAAGTGCACTTGTCTACATTTCATATAAAGACAGTCACTCTGTTTTTACTCTAAATTTAAAAATACATACATTATCTTTTTGTTTTACAAGGACAACACACACGTCCATAATTACCGGGGCAAGCAAAAAGGATCCTTTTTGGGGGTTATCCCATGCCATGCCACCTATCCCCTTTCACATGGCATAACAAAATAAAACAAGCTAAAATATACTGAGAGGTTAAAGTTGATGTTTTTGGTAGTTTTTATGCAAAAAAGCAGTATAAATCTAAATGGCGATGTAGCAAGAATGATGAAAAAAGGAACGCTTTTTTGATGTAAAGTTATGGTCAAAATAAATGGAAATGATAAATATTTGAACTTTTATTGCCTGATGGTAGTATCATCATCATCGTCATCATTTTTAGTCCTACCGTCTCCGTCGCCAGCCAACCTAACCGTAATCACAATAATGGCAATATTATCATATCATTGTCATTTCTGCAATTTGCATGATGTGCTGTTTTAATGATAATTGCAAAAATTAATGGCAATAGGGGTTAAGGCTAGTAGTACACAAGAATTTTTCTGACATGTGTGGAATCTACTGCTGACTAACTAAATGAGCGAGACCATAAAAGCGAAAAAATGAAAAGGCGCCATCTTCTTTGTTTATGAAAAACTTCTCTTAAAAGCCAAACTGTATCAGGCAGGAACTGATAAAATCCTCTTCAATTTTTTCAAACTTAATTGCATACCTGAACCTGAAAAATAGAATACTCCAGATACCAGTTTTCTCTATTATTAAAATAATCACAATCATTAGTCTAACCATCTTCATTTACACCGCAATAATAACGCAAACAAAAAAAAGTTAAGACTACGCCCGTGTACCGTCGCCTCATCGAAACAATTTTCAATTTACCTTCTATTCAGAAGCTTTTCTTTGTCTATCGCCTTATTTAAATTTTTATGCGAACATTTTTTTTACGAAAAAAAACTTTCTACCTCTGACCAGCTCATTTAGATAACGACAAAAGATTGATTTCGCCCACATTTAATTTAAACACGTAATTATAGAAAACGAATGACGAATACGAAAAAAAAATACCCAGCTACAAATATATTATGCTTTTCCATAAAAATTGCAAAACAGCATTAGAGAACAATGCGACCATACCGTAAATCAGGACTAATAATTTTGCACACGTTCTTCGGTAAACACAGCACAAGCCAGTAACAAAGGCCGACCACGAAATTGTATCAAAGTTGACATGTTCTAAACGCATTCCTCTAACAACGACGCAATCAGTCTCTACAAACGCGTCAGCCTGATGAAAACAATGAAGAAGATCATGGAAACTATTCGTTAAAAAAAATTATTTATATCAACTCGTTTCAATTGAAAAGACACGTCAAGGAAAAGAGAATGCATACTGTGAAGTGAAGAAAAAGAAGAAGAAGAGAAAAACATGCATGCTTTATTATTTATTGGGTGTATCAAGTGACAAAATTCAGTTCACTTCTTCATGCTCTCTAAATTGAGCGAGAAGATCAATAAGAAGAAGATGGAACAATAACTATGTCTAAATTTGATAAGGTACTTTAATCATCTAAGGAAACAATGGATGCATCAGTGCATGCATGTATGCATGCGACATTCCTTTGTTAATTGCACGACATGAAGAAAAAGGGACAAAAATTGACCTTGCATTGAATACTCTTCTTTTTTTTCTGGTGGATGTAAACCAGCAGAAAATTTGATTCGATTTGAACAAGCAGAAAAAAAAACATTTCATCTAAAAAGAATTATGTATCCATTCATACATACTTTTTTGTAACCTGAGATAAAGAATAAATAGACCAATTAGCGGGACAGTTCAGTAATGAAGATACTTAATTTTTGACAAGATTGAAATATTACTGGAGTATTAAATAGAGCGAAAAATTAGTATTGGTAATGTTTTGGGGAAAGGGGAATTTTCATGTGAACGTACCCAAACCAGAAGAAGAAGAAGACACACGCGGATGATTATGATGAGCAGGCAGTACACTTGTTTTGAAGGATAAAGGAAATGAAACAAGGAAAAAAAGTAGATAAAATAAAAAATGGAAGGTGAGATTTTGATATGCTTCTTGTTTTCCATCAATCCATTTAATTAAAAGATCTAGATTTTAATTTGCATAAAGTCTTCCATTTCATTGGAAAAACCATTTATATGGGGTGAAGTGTTTAGTAGAGTGCAGTTAGGTAGCAGGCAGGGTAAGCAAGTTGAAAAAAAATGAAGAAGACAAGTCTGACAACCTTGTGTGCATCTTCACTACTAGAACAAAAAAACAGAGATATGAAATGATGTTTTATTTTATTACCGCATTATTACCATAATAGTTTGTAGAACGAGAATGGTAATTAGATCATCTTCATATAATTTTTTTTTTTCGAGTTGATTGGAACCGTTGTCCCTAAAAAGGTGACCTCCTGGACTGGACAAGATTGCAGTATTATGGAATAACTGAACTGCCCTTAGAATCATGAAAAAAAAAATTCGTAATGAATGATGACCAGATCACCAGCAGCCAAATCCAAAAACTAGTCATATGCATGCATTTAAATTAATTGTCATGGTGGCACCTTCTTCTTCTTCTGTAATAATTTTTCTGAACAAAAAAAGACTCACATGCTGCATGGAAATCATCATAATGATAGCCATAAATGCACTTTAGCTGCATTACAAATAACTGCAGAAAAGTATTTGGCTAGGGATGAAAAAAATGAAGACGCAAAACTGACCAACCAACCTTCCCGATGATGATGCCACCAGTTTTCATTCTAACATGCCATTTATCATCACCTTTCATTCCTGATTACGACCACTATATGGTCATTTTATTTCTGCTAACAATTTTCAACTATTTTTCATAAGACAAATTCTAGTCTTGATTCTTCTTCACCTTGTTTCTTGTTGTCACTGCTACTAATCATCAGCCAGCAACTTGAACTGTAGACCAGAAATTTTTTTTATGACTTTTATGATACATGAAAGATCATCATCATCTTCTTCAACTTTGCCATTTTGGCATCTTCTTATTCTTGCCATAATAAAAGCCATGTAATCATTGGGAGCATCATCCAATTTACCATCGTATTTACTCATCTGCTTAATTGCTCTCCTGCTGTTTTATACTTCTTCTTCCCTAATAAAATCGCTTTAAAATGTAAGTAGATAATCGGATAAAGAAACGGAAATGAGGATAGTGCAGTTCCGCCACCATCTCTGCACGTGATGGCTAATAAAATTAATGGATTTACATCTGGTGATTTTCCGATGACATTATAACCCTTCAAAGCTCGTTTACATTATTATCATAATTTACCACATGGTTATAGTAGTTTTGCCATTATTATTATTTAAATTAGATGCAAAGTCGATAATAATGTGACAAATCTATTTAGTTTGATTGAATGCACGAGCTTGTCTCAGAAAAAAATAAAAATGTCACTCACAAATCACCGGATGACTTGAAAAGATGCAATGCAAAATAGCCTGACTGTCTGGGCCACTACTACTACTGTTCCTTTTTTGTGACATTGGCTCAGTTTACCCCTTGGTTTGTTTTTTTTACCAAAAAAATTGTCAAAACTGTTCATTAAACATATTAAAATTAAGTAAAATACATAATTACATGCAGTTATAATAAGATAATTAATTATTCGCATGCATGTAGTTTTCTGCAAAACTTGTAGGTTTTTTTTTGCGCGTGTTTCCATTTTGAAAAAAAGAGGCTCATGGTGACCCAGAGCAGAGGAGAAACGATGAAAAGGCAAAACGCAAATGTAGCAGTTAAACAAGCAATAATGTTTATTATCATTATTATCGTCCCATTCCGATTTCTGCATGCGCATATCTGTATTTTGTTTACCTTGTAAAAAAAAGTCTCAAGTTCGTAGGGGTCAGTTAGCCCTTCTTCTTTTCTTCATCGTCTTCTTTTTTTGAAAGGAAACAAGCCATTTATTTCGCTACTAAGTAGAAATTTATGTAAAAAAATATGCAATAAAAAAGCATCAATTATTCAACAAAAAGTGAGGGATGATGATGATGCATACCTAAAAAAGATAACTATGCTCACATGAATAACCATGACGAGCAAAATAAATGATTGTTAGTTCTTCTCTTGGATTTTGACTTTGATGGTGTTGATGATTATGCTGTGACATTTTTACTTGAATGATGACAAAATGCTAGCATACTTTGCTGAAAGTGTTTCGTGTTATGTTGCTCACTTGCTTCTGTTGTGGTTTCGTTCTGGTCACGACTTGCAACTCAACATGATAATATTTTTTTTCGTTTGTTTTAGCCCAGCAGTAGACATAAATATTGATAACCTTGGAATACATTGGGAATACAAATACAATAATAGCGCAAGGGAAGGAAAGATAAATGTAGTAATTAATTAGTGCTTAGACACAATTACTATTTTGTAGTATTTTGGTTGCTTTTGAGCAAATAAAATGAGTGGTTGTGCACTCACTTTGTCACAGATTACATTTTTACTGGGAATTGAATGATGAAGCAGTAGTGCATCCTTTGTAAATTAAATAGTGGTGGTGGTGGGAGAATGGGTGTAATAATTAGCAAGATTAGCACATAAGTTATAATATCAAACAATAAAAATTGTCAGATGGAGGTGCATGTGTAGTAATAATGATCATAATATTTATGTAGTTTACAACTAATCGCTAATTTATGATTAGTTATAAAATCATTCGTAATGAATGAACAAAATTATTGTAGAAAAAATTAATGATTAATATTTAATGCGTTTTCTAGAGAAAAAAAAGGATTGGTCGATTGGTAAATTATAGTAAACGTTTTAAAAATAGTCACTCAGCCTCTGTCTTTTCAACTGGCTCACTCCTCAAAATATCAGTTGGGGTGGGTCGGAAAGGCAAAAAAACTGTCAGTTTGTATTTGCAGTTCGTGTTGCAAAACTGTGAAAGTAGTAATTCAATAATTAAATAAATTATCTTTTAAGATAGCAATGTAAATTAAATTAGTAATTTTGCTCTCTAAAAATGGAAATGCAGTAAAGATTAAAATGCTTATGGTCGTTTTGGGGCATGTCGGTCATTAGTCCATCGCTTTTTTTCTGCAGTCAGTCAAAACTTCATCATGATTTTTGATGACGATGATGATGATGATGATGCTCGAAATTAGAATTTATTGGGTGCTGGTTTACAATTGCATCCTTCAATTAGTAGTTTCGATGGTAATTTTTATTTTGTTTGCTTTTTCAAAATTGTTGTATATATGGTTCTGATAAAAGAATTGGGAAACTGGGATGCATAATAATTAAAAAATGATGATAATGATGATAATGGCATGAATGCAAGTGTGTGTGTAGGAGGGCTTCTTTTGCTGAACAATTGAGAGTGCATGTGCGTCCGTCATGGTGGCTCTCTGAAAGTTGCTAATTAGATGGAATTTTCACCCAAAAGCGGCACATCACAATCTCAAACTTGACATGACAATGGCAGTAAGTGAGTAGGATAAAAGTAAATGGGAATATTGGCAAAAAAAGATAGAACTAAAAGCTACTGAACAGCATATTGTCTTTGAAACAATACCAGTCGAAATAACCGCTTCAAAAAGTTTTTCTTTCCCATTTTTTCAGGTGGTAACTTGACAACTTAATTGTCTTCATTTGTCTGCGTCCGTAGGTGTAGAATAAGTACAGAAAAAAATGCATTACAAGTTGTAAATTATGTCCAGTTAGATTTTAAGCCGACGATATTTCAACACGGCCTGCAATTTTTCTTGCTTTTAGGCAAAATGCAAGAACAAGTATGCAAAAATTGTCCACGCTTTTGTGCATTTTATTTCTTAAAACGCCGCTGGTACAGATTCTTTTCTATGTTTTTCAATTATACCAGTTTTTCTATTTTTGGTAAAAAAAAATTTGCAAATAAAACTTTGCCACCCTTTTCACATTTTGAAATTAATGGCTCAAAATATAATTGCCATTAATAACGATTCAGTGACATTTATTACGAGGTGTGAACACAAATATTTTGAGAGGAGATATTTATTACGTAAAACGAAGAAGCATTCTCCCTCCCAGACAGAGGGTATAAAGCAGTTGAAATAGTAAGTTCATCATCATCATCATATATTGCACGTGGCCCACACACGACAATTTTATCAAACTTAAAATTTTTTTAAATACTTTTTTTCCAAAAATAAGTTGATCTTGACCATTTTATTGGCACAACTTCGATTAGCGATAATAATTGATAAATGATAGCATTGATGATAGCAAGTTAATTGTTCCAATAATCGTCTAAAAAAACAATCCTTTACTTTATTTCTTGTACGTGCTTACCTGTCCGCTCACGATTTTGCTTATCACTGAAATAAAGTAATATCAAAATTTATAATGGATTATCATCATCGATATCATCATCAAATATTGAATATTTGTAGAGTATCATAGCCAGTTTTCTACAATTATCTGTCGATTGTTGCCGACAGGAGGCCAATCAGCGCCCTTCTTCTTTGTCAAGTTGACGTTATAGTGATAGTATCATCATCATCATCGTCATCATCTTTCGCCGGTAAATTTCAACAAAATCATTTAATAACTGAGGAGAATAACAATAACTTGAAAAAATTATTACGAAAAAAATACATACCTACCGCAACAACCTCACATCATTCACAATGTCCATTATGTTTCTTCAATTACCCTGCTATTATTATTGAACATGACCAAGTGCCGATTGACCAGTACATGCATGCATGTCGTTATTGCATGCTTTCTGATGATAAGGACGAAAATGGGCGTAATAAATAGCACATAAAAATGTTAAATACCTATTTAAACAGGTAAACAGAATTGTACCACTAAACTTTAATAATAATTATCTTTTTAACTAATATCTCAAGGTGGATTGGATTTCGTCGTTTTTACATCCTTTTCTGGATTTTTACAAATTTTGCGTGTTTTCAACTGTTTCCATTCCTTTTGTCACCTGTCTGCATTCACATGAAGGAATAATAATAAAAAAAAAGAGTTTAATTTTTTTAGCACAAAATAAAAAAAAATAAATAAACTGTAAGTGTAGGAGTAGCACATTGTTAGCAGAAAACAACCACTTTTGCTTCCATTTTATCGTTCTCATCATCATCACATCGTAAAAAGCAATAAAAGTGCACGAAACTGCTGATAAATCTAAAAAGCTTGCAAATGATCCATTGGCAATTTTATAGTAAAATCTAATATCATTCCCAATTACTGTTTTTAAAAAAAATTTGGGATGTATACAAGAATGTGTAAAAACAGATGAAGAATCCTATAATAAAAAATGCATTCACACTTTTTATTACTCTTTTATTGTTTCTCTTGTTGATGTTATGACATTGTTTTAAAAAGTTGAAGGTTATCGGTTAGTTCATTTATTGTAGTTTGGTTTGGCAGGTTTTGCTCTTTTTTTTTCATCAAATTTACTTACCTTACAAGGTAGGTATACCAAGTGCAGTAGAGAAGAGGCAGAATAATAACAGCATTTTTTATGATGTTTCTATGGACATTGTAAGAAATGTAATGCAGTTTTGTACGACGACGTGTGGCAATCAAAGTAAAAACGAGATGCTCCAACAGTCATAATGACACGTCTTTCTCACTTTTCAAAATATATTTTTTTTGTAAATAGGTGCTATACATGAATTAAAATTATGTATGTAATGCACTGCTTAGTTAGTTAAAAATATGCAGAAAAAAATGCCACAGTATTGTTTCATTGTTTGCATGCATGTATGCTTTAACGAGATTATGCGTCTCTACTATTTGACAAAATAACATATTATTCTTGTTCATCTTCAACTCATTTAATTTTAGATTATTAAGGATTAGCTAAACAAGAAAATAATTTGATATGCGTGCTTGATTTGTCAAGGGAGATTTTTTTTTTCAAAATCATTTTCGTTCTGATAAAATCATGTACCTGTCACTGAGTATTATGGAGGAGCTATAAAATTTGTTGTGTGACCCCCACTAACCCAACCAAAAAGAAAAAAAAAAACGTTATCACCACCACCACATGCACTCTTCAAACCAACTCCTCCACAAAAGTGCATTAATTTTTATGCAACTTGTGTGCATTTATTCAAAAGGTGGTGGTGGTGGTGAATCAGGTGAATGTTACTTAATAATAAATGCAGTTTACGTTTTCATTTCGAATGCAACTCCAAAATAATATGCATTATTATTGGTGATCATAATAAATGCAAGATATTTTGTAGAGAAGCAAAATGAAAATGAACAAGTTTATTTGATTCGATTTGAAAAAAATGGATTTTTTTTCTAGTTCATCTTCTTTTTATTTTCGCCTTTTATTTAAATTTTTTTGATAGTTGAACTGAGCAAACGTGAAAAAATATGCTAGAATTATAGCATTGATAATATAAATATTTACTATTTACATTAGCATTTTTGCTATATGCTAAATGAATGACAATGAGCAGAGTATTTAAAGTTTTATGTGTATGTATGTCGCTCTAATAATCATCTTTTTTTTGTTGGTCATCTGCTCTATTAACAAATAAAGGGCAAATGGCAAAATAGCAAGAAGCCATTCTATTGGACTTTTTGATGGTCATCTAATAATCATTCTGATCTCATCGTCATAAAATTGAAAATCTTAGAATTAGCCAATAATATGTAGATTAGATGACTAAAATGATAAATAAATGATAAATAGGATGAGATGAACAAAGCTGAGTATGAGTATACTCCAATTTCAGTTGAAGTATATGCACATTGCATCCACATATTCATTAATTAAATATTTTGACTACATTAGTTAAACTTTCAAGTCACCGCGGATTTTAAAACCTTTACGCTCTGCAATAAACAGCTTTTATATTTAAAATGTTAAATGGCGCTTAACTTTTCCTTTACTGTTGGATGCACTTTGAGGAATTATTGGCGGTGCTGAATACTTCGAAATTGATTTATCATCGCAAAAATAGCCTCTAATTCCATCGACAAATTAACATAAAATATTTTCGAATTTAAAAAGATAACCATCATCACTCTAGTCACTATTGCTACGTGCTCTCACACTACTATGATTATTATGATGATATCGATGATGGTCACTAACTCAATCTTCTTTTTTCTCTTATCATTTCTCATGTACAGTAACTATGTTATTGAGTGCTATCTACAATAATAATAATAAGTATCATCATGCTTATCATGATGTATCACGTCACACAATATTATCACTCATATTAAATATCTGTAAAAAAATAAATAAATAGAACGACAGTCACATCAACTATACACT
>JAHZMZ010004017.1:0-19841 GCA_027743805.1 Lepidocyrtoides sp. E14 | reverse complement strand
TATTTATAAAAATGTCTTCCGAGTGGAAATTAATTATAAACTGCAATTTTAGTTATTTATGATTTGCTTTCTTTGATTTTATAGTTCATTTATACAGATGATTTTGAAGTCCACGTGAGAGACGCTACAGCGCTGTTATACTTGGCAAAGAAGTATGATGTTTCCAGATTGGTGGTTCTCAGTGGTGACTTCATCAAATCTAACATAAGCACAAAAAATGTCGTCAGTGTGCTGCTTAGTGCAGATGCTCTTGGAGAAGTTAGCATTTCTGCACAAGCCAGACAGTTCTTGCGGAGGTAGACTACTACACTATACTACTACTACTTGTTTCTGTTTATAACAAAGCATTTACACACTCATACACAGCGAGTTTCAAAAACTGATCATAATAATAATTTCTGCTATTCTTTCAAAATTGTTTTAGAAATATTAGCTACGTGATTCATGAAGATGACTTTCTTCAGTTGAACGCAGATGAGCTGTGTCAAATATTCGCCAGTGATGAGCTCGTGGTGTCGGAGTTGGAATTGTTTAACGCTGCATTACAGTAAGCTCAAAGATTTGCATATAGGAAAAAATGTTTTCAAGAACCTGGTCTGAATTATTGCACAAATATTCAATAGCTGGGCAAGTGAAGAATGCAAAAGACAAAAGTTGGAACAAACGCCACAGCATTACCGACACGTACTGAAGGAAGTTTTACCTCTGATTCGATTTCCTTTGATGGATAGAAAAGAATTTACGTTTCATGTTGCAACAAAAAATATTCTCACAGACCATGAATGCCTGAACGTGCTGATGCATGCCGATGCGTCAATAAAAGAAAAGTATTTATTTTCAAACACTCACAAAAGTTATTGTTAACAAAATGCAAAACATGGCTTTGTATTATTAGGTCAACGTTGCCGGCACTCTTATTTAGTAACAAGGTACGGAAAATAGCTAAAGAGACCAACACCAATAACAGCGTTCTGCAGTCAGACACATACGTAGCCCAACGAGTTCGGAATGACTACTTGGAAGCGTATTATTACGATCCAAAGGTAACTGCTATTTTGTGTGATATGAAAATTTGATCTTATGTATGTACAATTCATTTCATTTCAGTATTTTCGGTAGGTAATCTCAATAATTTTCTAGAAAAGAAAAGCGAGTCCCACAATACAGCAATAATACTATTTTTGTACGTAGCTTCCAGAACAGAATTTTATTGCAACTAATAACTCTAAACGGGTTGCTCCACCACCTCCGCGTAGAACTGTTTCCAGTAATCAGCAGCAGCATCAATTCCAACCTTCCAGCAATGCAACCTCGCCTCACTGGAATCAACAAGTAATTCATCATCAGCAGCCATTTAGCTACACCGCTGCAACCCCACACGTTCCACAAACCTACTTGACTTCAGGCTTCTTGGATTATGGTCGATAACTTTAGCTTCAAGGCTCAGAAAATGTAGTTACCCAAACACTCAAATCCATTATATTAGTTTGAAAAGGAATGGAGTAAAAATAAGACTTGTGAGTTCAGTCTCATTCTTTATGAATTGACCATGTCTAAAAGAATCAACAACTTTGATTCTAAAGCACTCCCATCCTCAGCTATTGTAAGTTTGCTTTTATACTGCTTTTTTCATGTGATATCATGTTAATCCAGCAAAATTCACGGAGAATGATAAAAAAACTGTATAATACCATCCTGTATTTCAATTTATGCATATGTACTTTAATACTTATTTTGGTTTGCTGCAAGCCTCAACGGGTTCATTGGCATTTCCAATTTGTCATGCGACAATGGATGATGGATGTCATCTTACGATTAACATTAAATTAACTTTATCAGATAAAAGTACAAGTTTGGTGTATATTAGTTGTAGTGGCATTAATAGTAAATAGTAAGTGCGTCTAGGTCATCAAGGTAAGCAGGCAAATTATAAAAGGGTTTATTATAATATGCAAGGTATGCATCAGAAGAACCATTAAAATTCAATGATGAACTTTGATAGAGTAAAAGGTTTACTGTTACAGTAGCAAGTATTTACAACAGGTGGTGGAATAAATGAGCCTTTAATTTATGCCCAAGAACCCTGCAGTGTATGTCCACTTGGTACATCACGTATTTCATGCATGTAGGCATATATGTTACATACATACATCATGTACTCCGGAAGCTGGACATGGAAAACCCAATAAATAAGCAACACAATAATACATCTTACAAAAGTGTTCAATTCTGTACTACTAAACTAAGCAAGTAGTTCTCTCTGTCCAATCGTTCGTTTCCTACGCACGTTGTGGTGATACAAGTTAATATTCTGTATAGCATATTGGTTCATTTCATACGCTGTTTGTGCTGACTAATATTCAGTGTTGAACTCATTTTTTTCATGATGAAAAATAAAAAATCATGAGGATGTGATGATCTTCCATCAGCAATGGCTGTATATACATATACACACAGATATTGGTTATTACAGAGGTATATGTATATCTTTTCTTGTTCCTTTTCATCCAAAAAAATATAAACAAGGCAATAAACAGCAACTACTGCCTATGCAGTGCACGCTGTCTGACATGTAGGCGAAATCAGGAAACATCAACACAACAAAACACAGAAACGAAACAGCCAATTTAAACGAAATCAAGAGGACTTTCTATTGCTTACTGCCTGGACAGGATCATCAAATGCTACATATTATAATATAACTGTAGCAGTCAACAGTATTATCCTTATCCTATCATGGAGACAGATTCACCTGTATCTGCGTCATCGTTCAACGTAAAATTATGCGTAATCTGAGAATTGATAAATTGTAAGCTGATTCTTCACAGAAAACAAAAGAAATTGGACGTAAGATGCGTATATGTACATATTTACATACGCATGCACTTTCATGATGAAACATCCTCATTCACACCAAGTGTGATTGCATTCGGATGCAGTCCTCGTCTTCAGCAGGCTTTCTTGAGCACCCCTTGACATTTCGTTTAAATTCAAACGGAAAACGTCGGGAACCAAATTAGACGGAAAGCAACGACACACTTTTTCAACCGTTGCAGCATTGTATTGATTTTCAAAGCTTACAGAACAGACAATTCAAGGGAGACGATACAGTTGTGCTACCTCATTCTCAAAAAACGTTAAAGTGCATCGTTGACTCTCATCAAAGTTATCTTACCTGGCTCAGAGTTCAGTAATAGATTCTTTTAAATTAGGCAATAATAGTGAATAAAATTGTCGCTCACTTTCGAACTGCCATTTTTATTTATAAAACGGTTAGTTTTTTTTCGATGAGAATAAAGAATATTTCTATTAGTAAAAACTATGCAGCTCAGTTTAACTCGCTAAATATAAGCTGTTTTGAGGAAAAATGACAAGTTTGAAGAGCTCTATTAAGGAAAAAAGCAATTTCATGGAACGTTCTTGACATTCTTTTATAAAAGGTAAGCGATATTTGATACTTTAAATGTTGCAATGATAATTTATTGATAATGTACTGGTGGTTTACAGAAAATAGAGGGGTAAACACTTCATTAGGGGGGTTGACATTCAATGAACTTCATTGGAAAGGAATAACACTACACGCATCTATTGAATTCAAAAATGTTTTACAACCTAAAGTAGCATTAAAGACGATGTGGTAAAATATTCGTTTTGTTAGTTCTCTCTATCTCACAAAGCCACCAACATTGAGAGCCTTCGGTTATTATTTTAGTGGCAGCAACTCTTCATTAGCATATTATATTATATAGAAAGGTTCCTGGAATGATGGCTGACGGCAGTTTCTTTATGACTCATGAAGCTTTTTCCATTTTTCATTATTTTACTACTCTATTTACAAGGTTTACTAAACAGTAAAGTTGTAACTTACAACTTACGAGTGTGTTCACTGTTTTGTATTTTACGCATTCCTTTTTTAAACTACTTGCAAGTAAATCGCACGTCAATATATCTCTAATTATTTGAAGGAATTCAATGATGATATTTAAACTGAGTGTCATCGGTAGTAATTTAGTGTAAGATAATAGTGGTGGGTAGGACACTGCGGCGATGTTTATTAGCACAACAGAACCTGTGACATGTTCGTCCATCGACCCTAAATAAAATGGGAGTGCGTGCGTACTTGAATTGGACAAATTAATTAAATTTGTTGAGCTTTTAAAAACAGGCATATACATACCGATATTTATTACATTTTTACATGACATAAAAAATTAAACTTTTACGCTGAAACATGTGCATGTGTGTAGCTTAATCATCTCAATAAATACAAAATATAATGTTGAGCTAATTGCCTGGGTGGAATTTCATCGTTGTCTTGTTGTCTACTATGCATAGCTAGGCAAAGTAGAGCTACGTGCGTATGTTAATTGTTGACTATGACTCATGCTTATTTTGTTGTAGACTGGAAACTTTGTGCTTTATAAAAATTCTTCTGAGTGCATAATGCATAGACTCCGTCGCAAATTTCGTTATTATCAATTTCTTCCAAGTAGTCTGATGATGCTGATAGTGGTGATCGACCTTGACTTGACGTCTTGGTGTGTGTTGTGCGTAGCTATCTACTTAATTAGATGTTGTGGTATGAGCTCCATACTATGGAGCATAATAATATGTATTGCCAACGACGGACCGTTGAGCATTGAATCTGTTCTTCTGATAATTTATCATTGATACATGATACATGGCTTTTATCATTATTGATAGGTTTCATTTCTGATTTTTAAGTTTTTCACTTGCATCTGATTATTACCAATGTTTTAAGCCCAATGATAGGAGTTGGTTCTCTCGGAATCCAAATTTTGGACGGGGGGAGGGTGAACTCATAACTTATGCTACTTGCATAGTGTGGCCCATAAAAGAAGAAGTCATGCTCATAGTGAATCAAATCATCAGTGCCGTTGCCATTTTGGCCTCTATCATAAAATAAGCGGGGAGTAGATTTTCCTTCCTATGGGTGGGTGTGTGGAGTGTAAAGTCCACATTGTGGACGTGGAATGGACAATCGAGAGAATGAGGTTGATGACTTATAATTTTTAAGATATAAACCTATTCAAAATAGTTAATGACACTAAATTGCCTGTCTTGTGTCTTTGAGGTCTGAAGACATTTTTCGTTTGTGGCTTGTTTTAAAGCTTAAATGAATCAAATCATGTAAACAGGAGGCAGAGATGCTGATAAGATCAGCAGCGCATAACATACGTCACGTCATGAGGTGCTATCTTGTACGGAGGTAGACGTTTCTTGTTTTCATTTGCGTACATTTTTCTTTATGCTTCGTCGTTCGTTCGTAAGGGGCGGGTTTTTTCTTTTAATTACTAATTTGAATCTTAAAAGTAATTCCGAGAGATGCATCAACTTAAGGAGTTAATTACAAATTATGATAATCGATAGTATTAGGATGATTCATAAACACTTACCAGTTTCCAAATGTGAAAAACATACAACAAAAATGTGTGAAAGGTCATCCTCCTTGCGTCCAAACGATAAACTTTTTCCCACCAATTCCAAAGCACAAACACAATATAACATCATCATATTCCACACCACAATGTATACCTATGCAATGTAATGCACAGAGCTAGCATAACTGTCGCTTGGAGTTTCTTACGTTGTTTTGGAACTACCTTTAGCTTTGGAATAAAGTTGAGTTGTGCATGACTGACGTGACCGTATCAACTGGACCCGCGGCCAGAAAACGACTCCGTTGGTGTTGGTAGTAGTAAAGTTGCTCAGATCTAAAATCAGTTATTTTGTTTCCAGCCGTCAAGCTAGTCAGGTCAGATAGATAGTAAACAAGACTGGCTCAAACCTGATGAAAAAGTTGTCAATTGTCATACCATGTCGTAGTCTGTTCGGAGAAACGTTTCATATCAGTTTTTCTTTTGGTGAGAGTGAGTGTTTCTTTTGAAGCTAGGGTTTTCAGTTTTTACTTCCCCCTTCTGGGAACTTTTGACAGCAAATTATCTGTCGCATTTTTTGGATTTAAAATTTTAAAATTAAAAACTTAGGAAGGTTTTTGGTCTTTTTTTTAATTTGAAGAATTACACTTTAGCTAACTAATCTACTAATTTGCTGAGTATAAATGTGCACACAATATCGAGTGATTGTCAATTGTGCGTCAGGGCTTGGTTGCCTCAAAATCAACCTCCAGGAAATCAGATCGTAAGCCCTTCAACTTACATAATAAATTTTTAATTTAATAACATATACAACGTTGTAATTACATACAGATAACTTTCACTTTTATTTCTCATATTTCCCGATCGTATCTTGCTTGCATCCTGCATTTATTCCATTTTCCATTTGTAAAGTTTTCAACTTATCGATTTCAGTAAATAATCGAATGTAGTGGGACTGTAGGGTAGGGCATAAAAGGGAGACAGAAATTAGAAAGTCTTTAACTTACAGCATTTTGGAAGTAATTCATGTATCAATTTGTAGACTTTTCTGTTTACTTGTGTGCCTTTTTATAGACATTGCATTTGCACTTTTTTACTGCTGCTGCTTGTAACTTGAACGCGGAAAGATAGTTCACAAAACAAGGTTTTTTTACTTCCATAATCCATATCCCATGCAAATTGTGAACACGCTTGGTTTTTCAAATTTAACCCCTCATTTTTCAAAAACGTTTCATTTCAGAAAGTTTTCTTATAAAGCTTGGTTCATTGAAGTTAAATCATATCACTTAACAATTTTTGCAACATGACATAGTAATTCTGGAATAAAATATCAATACTGTAGGGGTCTTGGAGTAAATAGCCTGCGAGAAAGTCCTGCAATGCAATATCATGGTAGAAAACGTTTTTGGTCTTCCAAATTTGCAACAGATGTAAGTTCAGAAGCAGCTTTTCCCTCTTTTAAAGGTCATTTACCTTGAGCTTTCCCTTGATCACGCCATACAAATTTTCTTTGAATTTAATCAGTAATCCAAAATAACACTGCGAACATGTTGCTTTTGCTTTCTATTGTGTTTTGCTATTGATTGAGCGGGTTTTAGGGCCAAGTGCGTTTTTGAAATTGAATACATGTATGTACATCCCCGTCACTAAATTCTTTTGAAGTTGATTTTGGAAATATTTTCCAGTTTTGTACATTTAATTTTACAGGGTGTAAACTGTGATAATGCAGTTGCTTACTATTCATTCATTTGCTATGTATCTAATTACAAAAATAGTCATTGAGTCATTGCGATTGCTTTGTTCTGTGAAACGATTTTATTAACTGAAGCGGAGAAGTGTTATTTATTATTTAAGCATATTCGTATTAAATTTGAATTTCTCTCGTTTCCTGTAGAAGTCTGCGTGCTGGGTTTGGACCTCGCCGGCGATTTTTTGTTGAGACTAATATGGAGGCTGGGTAGCAGAGTGCCCATCGAAATATCAGAGACTGAGTATCTATCAAAAGTAAACCAGAGGAAAAGGAAGGAGCATTTTGTGAACACAACGGATTCATATACATGCAGCCATTTACACAACAAAGCTAATTTCATCTGAAACCGTCATCAAAGGCTCTCTTGGTCTTGCATAGCTCATTTTGGGGTTTACCAAAGGTGCCCACCAATTAGAACAGAAAGACTTTCTCTGTCTTCCTAAAACGAAAGTAAGGATCAAAGTAGCAATTTGGCAAGATAATATAATTTAATGTATCTGCATAGTATGTTGCGATCTCTTTCATTTATTGCAGGAAATGGCTCGCTCATTTAGAGAAGGTGAAGACAATGAAGGAAAGGGGAATGAAAATGAGAAGAACAAAAAAACGGGGGCATCAAACTCAAAAGAGATGCAAGAGGGGGCTGCTGGGAATGGCGGCTCTTGTTCGGATGAGGCTGACTCGACTCAAGCAGCTCAGTATCTTGCTGAAGACATTCGTGACGATGCCGCAGAAGGTCAGCATTTGCTGCTGGGCTTTGTAAGAACGGAAATGTTACGTAATGGAATGGAATCAGAGCTGCCATGTTTTGCAAGTGATCATGATGTAAATGTTAATACAGTTGACCCACAAAGGTATAAGCTTCACCGGACTACGATTCGTTGCTAATATGTATTTCTATATTTCGTCGGCATGTTTCACCCTGTGTATTTCACTTCTATCAACAGACTGATGGATTGGACAAGGGCTGGCCGAGAGCTACGTCAACTGGCTGATGCTTTTTCCAGATCTAAAGAGAGACAGACGGTTCAGAAGAGGGCTCAAGAATTGTCAATGGAATCTCTTGACTTTGACAACTTTTTCCAGCTACTTCAAGAGCTCTTTCAGGTTTGCCCGTTGTTCGTAAAAGTGCATGTTTTATGATTTCTTATTAGTCAATTTTGTTTCTTGCTCTCAATCATGTACAGCTTTTATCTTTCAGATGCTGATGCATCTCCTCGTGGTTCTGTCTTTTTCCTTGATTCTAGCAAGATTTTGTTTGACCTGTATGAAGTAAAACTCAAGATATTGTTAACAAAAATAGGGTGGTGGTATTACTCGTGAGCGCATCCTCGTTTTATTTTTCTTCTGTGCGGATGTTGCTATTGAAGCTCTCCGACGAGGCTTTCACCAAACTTTTCATCAACTTCTCTCTTGGTCCCTCCGATACATTGCAACTAGTGTCGCTCGTTATGTTCATTCAGCTGGAGGCTGGGTACGTTTTCATTAGTTTGCGTTTGTCCTATAATGTTTGTGAAAATTTTCTAGCATGTCTAATATATTGATGGTTTTTATTTGCTTTTCCAGGGAGTCGTTTTAAGGCAATCACTCGATATCGCTTATCAAGTCTCAGCATGTTGTGCCTTTGTTGCAGTCGTCGCTGCTTGCGTTGTTTATATACGGAGGAATTTAAGTTGAGTTGTCTTCAGAGTTAATTACGAAAATGCACGGTGTCATATTTTCTGTTAGATATTCAATTAAAAATAGTTTTAGTTCATATGTAGTTTTTTCTTACCTGTTTAATTAGTTGTACTTGTACAAATATCATGTTATACGAAAAAAACGCTCACAATGGTTTTGAGATTACATATTATGTAATATGTATATATATATCACCGCGGAAAAAAGACTGATGTGTGAAAAAAAATCATCTTCGTAAAGATTTAACTCTCTTTCATGTATCTCATTTATAACATAATGGAAACTTTTTCAGATTATGTATTAGAATATCGACAAAGCTGTCATATTGTTGTGTTATTTATTTATTTATTTATGTTCGTATATTAAGATGCTTTGCCGAGGAACTAAAATATTGTCGATATTTGAACTCGTATATAGTTTGCTCAATACATAGATGTACGAGTTCATAGATCACTTTCCAAGTAGTGAAGCAAAATTACATAATATTGTTTTCATTTACAAGACTTTGCCCTTGTACTTTCTCTCTTAATGTAAACTGATATGTATGGAATTTGTGGTTACAAAAGTTGGGACCAGTCAGTTTATTTAATGTGTTCAATGTATGTCTTCAATAATAAATGAAAAGTTTTCACAACTTAGTAATTTCCGTAAACAAGTTGTTTTGTATTTATTTCATAATTTCTTTGATTCCGTATATTATATCCATTATAGTAAATACAGAACAATAACAATTTCATATATTATATTCTACATTGTAGATTAGATCTGTGTCTGTCTGATCATAGTTTACATACCTCAATATTGCCTTCTCAATAAATTTAACTCATATTAACCGGTTTGATTTAGAAGCAAAAAGACCTTGGTATATTCAAGTAACACAAGTAATTAAATCTAGGTTGTGTGCAAGCAAACAATGCAATATTTTCATAAAGTAAAAAGGATATTATATATGGTTTAAAGTATTTGGTTGAGACAGATTGTATGCATTTCAGTAGGAGTGTCACGTAAACGTATTCAGTGACAAATAATATATAAATATGAGCTAGTTTGACTATTGGGCCGACGACAGCGAGATAAATAGAATTATTTATGTTGTAAAAATCTTGATTTAATGTAAGTTACCTATCATCAGAGCTTAAAAATTTACAACTCAAAAACGCGAGATTTTTTATAATCATATTTTCTTTTAGGGATAAACATAGTATTTGTACAGCGGCAGACGAAATCAACCCACAAAAATATTTCACAACAGAGAACACAATAATATCTTTCCTTTTATACATAACTTTCCTGGTCACTAGTATTTACGTTTTGCACAAAACAAAAAATATCGGAAGCAAGCATATATACCAAAACACGCACTACCGACGACAGTTTCATTCTTTACAGCTTTTTGTAAAGTCCAACGAAAAGATCATTTTGGCAATTATGGAAATGTTAAACAAATAACGCTAACTTTTATGAATATATCTTGCTTAAAACTAAATACAAATCCATGCTAATATCTTTCACTTGAGAAAGTATCATTTCACCTTTGCATTGATTGTGCTCTGTAAAAATGACTTATGACTGCAAGAACTGAGTCGCTCCATGTAAAAATCTAAATTATTACAATAATTTCTACATCACTTAAAATAACAATGAATTGAACCTTGTTCTTGTCTTTCTTCACCATATCTTGACATGGAGAGCGCATGTATTATTAGTATCATTGGGTTTTCACAGATTGTCACAAAGATTAAAACAATATATCGAGGGTAGATTAATCCAAATTGCCCATGATTACGAGTTTAAGGCCGTGGGCATTTTGACGTTATCGAAAACAATACTAAAATCAATACTAAGAAAACAGTAAAAAAAATGATACTTATCATCATCAGAAGTGGAAGAAGAATATACTATAAGACCGGTTGTCTATTAATTAAGCTCATCTAGACTACTTTAAGGGGATATTTTTAGTTAGAGTGACCCAAGCAAGTGGACTCGTGAAAAAACACGGAATTTAAAGTTGCATTTTCGTTATCTGGTATAATGGGTATTATCAATTTGCAATCGTAATCTAATATGACGTACGAAACAATTCAAAACATTCCTCCAAACTTACCTACATTATAAATAGACATACTATTATCTATATACCTACTCAATTTGTCTTCATTCTCTTCTCCCCCAAAATCTTACAATTAACTAAAAACGTATTTTATGAAATTGAAGAACAAAATTAATAGTGCAGTGTAATGCAATTCGATTGTACTTGCAATACAGCGCTCGTGTACATTTCTTGTAAAAGTTAGTTCTCGGTATTTTACCGTAGTTTTTTAATATAAACTCTACATATCTACAGATCTGTACAATACAGTAATAGTAGTACATAGTAGATGAATTTAATTTACATACGTATATTCACAATGTTACAGAATTTCATTTAGGTAAAAATTAAATATTACTTCATCAATATATTTTATATAAAGTGACTGCGGATGACGCTCCCGATTGATCTCACGAAAAAATTAAAGAAAAAACTAAACACTACATTGTATTATAATAACTAACATTAGCGTTATCTCATTTCTTCTTTTTCCTCATCTTTCTTCTTTTCAAGATCATTTCATAAAGGACTTCCACTCCATCATCCAAACCTTCACCTGTAAAAAAGTTTGTACGAAATATTTTGTTTTATTATTTTAGTTCGTTAATCATATTTAGCAATTAAAACACAAATTAATTGGCTGTTACAATGTTAAAATACCTGTTATTGCACACGCTGGTTGAACATGGTAAAGCGTGTTGTGCAAGGTTTCCTTAAGCTGCAGCATAGATTCAATTTCGTGTGGCTCTTTTGACCCAGGGAGATCTTGTTTATTTGCAAGGAGAAGTAATGGTACTCCCAAATTATCATGGGATTTAACAGTCCTAATTAGCTCTACTTTCGCTTCCTCGAACCTTTCATCGTCCACCGAATCCAGAACGAATATAATCCCATCTGTATGCCTCGTGTACGATCTCCAGAGAGGTCGTAACTTTTCCTGTAAAACATAAAAGTAAAACTTTTGTTAGTTTGCATGCATATTAAAAGTATTTTATCAATTTTTTATACGATGCATAAATAATTTATCCTCTTTTAAAACAAACATTATAAAAGCTACACTTAAGCTTATGTACATGCATAAATACTCTTGTGCATAATTGCATACCACAAGCAAAAGTCCTTTACATTCTTATTTAATTAGCTTGAAGGCTGCACACAAAAATTGTTTTATTAGAATGATATACAGCTTTCAATCGTGTCAATGCATGTTTTTAGTGGTGGCAACAGCAAAGCGGTATGATGTATTCCACTTTGGTGACACGCAAAAAGTTGGTCCAATTTCTTAACGAATTTTATAATCAGGCCACAATTACTACTCACACACATACCTATTTTATGTTGTCACTTGTCAGTGGCAATTAAGATCTAACAATCTTTAAATTCCTTTACTAGACATCATTTTATGACTTTTGTGACTTCTCAGAGGTACGTATGACACATGGAGGAATGTGACTTGTAAGTTGTAATCTATTAGCTGATTATTGCACAGAGCCCACACACCAGTGCAGTGCATCTAACTCTAACGAACTAGCGCAATAATTATTAAACAAGCTAAAGTATACACACACCATGCAAAAGTAAGGATTCCTTCTCACAAATGCGCTGTCCTAATTTTTTCCGCAAACAATACGACAAACCTGCAGCCCTCCACATATTTGAGTCAAATGATTTGACGTAATAATTAAAAGGAAAATCCGCTTAAGCCGACGGGTTGTTGCATCTTACAGGATTTTGTATGCTTACAGGTTATGGCAGTAATGTTTTCTGTAATGTTAATGACCACTGTGTGCATGTGTTTGCTATAATTACAGCGTATGCAAATATGTACGCATCACCAACTTCTGAGAAGCAAAGTACTTTTTTTAATGAAAATAAGATTGGATATTCAAGATGATAAGAATAGTACCGAAAAACGTATAGTGATAGATTTTAGTTGGGTGCACTGATGCAATTTCATAGATACCTATGTTAATTGGAAGATGCTCAGAGTTTCTCATCCTCAGAATTGTATTTTTCCTGTCGTTCGTGCATCCATAAATACATCCAAGACAAAAAAAAATATTGGATGATGCACGTCTGTTTCAAATTCAAGTTTCATTCAACGAGTAAATAAATTCTTTCCATTTCATTTAGAAACTTTCATGATAATAGTGTGCCACTAATTTGCTTTCCTTTCCGTTTCTTTTGCATGTCTAATGTCTACCGATGTGAACACTAGTGGAATTAACTGATTGCCATGATTTCACTTCATTTTCCTCTTCTATGTATATGCACTCAAGTGCTACATTTTGCAATGAATTGGGATGTTGTTTGCCGTTTCGACGGAGGTAGTGGTGGCGGCGGTTTCGCAATTTTTACATGAAATTAAATTGTGAGATGCATACTAAACCGTCACTTTAAATTCATTCGTTGAGAAATACCGCAGGAGGCCTAATTCTGTTTTACATTTCAAATGGATCTTTGAGCTAATTTATCATAGACCTTAGTCATTTCGTGGCGAAAAGGGAATTTTGCTTCTGTTAACGAGTAGAAGCGCGTACTTTATTTGTGCTTTGTACCTCACGATTCTCTTGCTGTAAAATGTGTATCCTGTGAACACAATTCTGGCCGTAAAATTATAGAATGAAAGCGTTTACAAACAAATTATCTCTGACCACCAAGCCGTTACTATACAAAAGTACAAAAACTAGACTCTTCCTATTCGTCTCACCGATAATGGCTGAATGTATTGTCAACTACTGCATATAAATGAAAGAAAGTTCATGCGAAGGATGAAGGAGTATCATCTACCTTCTATGTAAATATGCATGCGTCTTTTTTCTATTTTTGAGTAGTAAAATAAAAACCACCAGTTTAAAAAGAAGTGACAATTTGATTGATTCAAACAATCATAATATACATATATACAAACAGTACTTACTTGGCCTCCCACGTCCCAGCATATAAATGGTATTCCTTTCGATTTGCCTTTTGTGCCTTTTATTCGCTCACAATTGAAACCTATCGTTGGAACCTGAAAACACAATAAAAAAGATATTAATTAAAACCATTCATTATCTGCGTGAGACTCATAAATAAATTTTAAGATTCTAAAGACTCTGAACAAGCATAACAGCCTGTTGTTTGACACACGCGCTGATTCAGATTACATTACAGGTATTACTACAAAAGTGGAAATTTGTAATTCAAAGTAGTGCCATTTTCTATCTGTTAACAACATACCGTATTTAAGTAGGAATCCAACTTAAGTCTATATAAAGCTGTCGTCTTTCCTGCTGAATCGAGACCCACCATCACGACATGATACGGACTCTGTTGACAAAAAGAGAGAAATCATCATCAGTTAACTTTGTAGTATATATCATTATTACAGCAGTTTTACAAATAAACGCAATCATTCAGATTCAGGTTAAATGAAAATTATAGTCTAGCCCGGAAATAATCGTAAATGGTTAGCCAAGAGAACAAAATTAATATTATACGCTGTTGGTGCATACATACATATATACATTACATGATCTGCATTCCTCAACACTCAGTATTCGCTGATTAAACAATTACAGCATTAATTTTATGATTTTTGATGAGTTTCATAGGCCAACGAGTTGTAATGACATGTTAAGTTAGTATGTTAAGCATACAGAAAAGAATTTTCAAAACATTAACTTGTGCATTGTAAGCAGATGCTACGATCGCAATAATTTATTTTAAGGGTTGACGATACGTTGAAAGTTGATATTAATATTATAGTAAGTAGGTAATATATCAAATATAATATTATGCTGTTCTCCCAAAAATCCTTTTATTCATGCTTGTCTGTCTACTACTTTCATTAAAATGGAGATGGGCCATTCAAATGGGAAAGAGAGCTGTTGAGCATACTTTGTCTATCATTTTTTTTCCTTCAAAAGAAGATTGAAGTCTGCAGGATTATTTTAGCTCATCATTGTCATGTATCATTATTCTGATTTTGACAACGTGAAATTCCCTTTCAATCATTTTAATGATGAAGCTTACACTTCTATTGAAACATTTAGTCGTACGGTACGACAGGGAAATGATACTTGGCTCGACTATAAATCGTGATTTTTTTATCGCTGTTACATGAAGAAGGGATAAAGATGATATTACAGAAGAAAATATTATAGCACTTCATATACGTACATTTTTGACGTATATTTTGATCGATCGAGAGGAGACTGTATTTGAATTTGATGAAGGATGCATTCAAGCTACAGTAGGTACACTAATTTTACTATCATCAGACAACATGTATTGCGTGATAAAGAATAGTATGAGATGATTCAACAATGCAACATTCTATGTGGTTGGTAGGTAGGTCATTTGGAATAATCTCTCTCGACAGTCAATGATCGTACCCTCGAGAAAATTATTACTATTTGAATATACTTTCTTGAGTCTAGAGTATTTAATTCCTGGGCACTATTTTTTACTATTACACAGATATGCACGCATATACTTATTGAATATTAATGTAGGTAAGCATCATATAATCCGTACTACAGAAATTCAACTTTGTAACTTTTTATTTCAGTCCGTTGTGTTGCTGTATGAAGGTGGAATAACATTTCATGTTTATCCGTTTGCACTGACTGAGGCAACGTGTAGGCGACGACAAAGAACATTTTCAAATAAATAAAAAATAAATAAATAATACATGAGCTCATAATAACTATTATGATAAGAATGTATCTTCCTTCGGTAGTGTGATAACCTATTGAAAATGCCAAATAAGTAACTGGTCTCAACCATCATAGAGAGAAGATGAGATGAAGATGAAAAAAACATGCACAATTGCACATATTTAACATGCTTATCATTATTAAGTTGAATGAATGTAAATTGCCTACTACGGCTACAATCCTGCTGTTGCTGCTGTATAATATACTGTTGTTCAGGTGTACAGATTAATGGACCTCATATGTATATGTAAGTATGCATCTGATGGTAAAAAAAATAACGGTATCTTCTGTCTCTTTTCTGAAAGAAGGTGTGACGTAGCAATCACATCTTTTGTACCAATATCCTCTTTCTCCTTTCATTTTGAATTCAAACAGGTCCTTTGCATCCGCGAGAAGGATATATGATGATGAGATGATCACGTTGGTGCCGAGGATAATCAGTGAAGCTTCCCTATTCGGTTAATCTACATCTATGTCTCTCTCTCTATTTTTTAAAAAGATTATCATATGATGAAATCGGTAGGTACATATAATTTTTTTTCTTATAATGATGGATGATGAAACTGTAAGGCTACCAGTATGCTGGTTGACTGATGATTGAAAAAAGGCTTTCATATCGTATTCTTTAAACATGATGAGAAGCTGAAGCAATGAAATTTTCTGGTATGGGTTAGGTTGTTTCTTTAAAATATATAAAGGACTTTGTGAAGGTTTCTTCTGGCACAACATCATATCATGATAATAACGCTTGGCATAATTGCATATTATGATTCTTTTGAACTTTTTAGTTCTCTAGTTTTTTAGATTTTGGAAAAAAGGGAATGTCTGCACAAAAGCCAACTGAAGTTACATTTAAACCATTTTGTGGTTTCTTTTCACCTTGTCAAGTTTAAAATTTGTTATCATAAATGTTCACATAAAAATACCAGTCACCAGTAATCTGTTTCATCAAAATGGTAATAATCCGTTGATCGTGTGAAATATTGTGCCGTTTAGTGATATGGCTTTAGGAATTGAAATAAGGACAAAAACCGCATTGAGTACAAAAGAAGTAAAGCAAGAAAATTTACTACTTAAACAGTCTTACCATTGAAAAATTATGTACTTTCTTTGAAAATTAATTGGTGATATTATTATTACTTATCATGATGAGATGATGATACTGCTGGTAGATTTGGGGCAGCATCAAAAACCAAACCTTTCATATTTTTTGCTAAACACGTACATTGTATTGTTTGATAAGCAGTAGTAATGGAATGCTGATTATGGTTTTTGTGTCCCCCATTCTTGTCTTTCAACTTTCCTCCTCCTCCTTGCTGCTGCAAATGCGCACATATACATACATATAATATGCATACACTTGCACCATTGATGCTGCATATTATGTGATTTTGATGAAGGCTATACATTGTATTTTGGACGTAATCTTCAATCAATAATAGTAAAATATTTTGTGATTATCATCACACAAAACACTTGTACAGGTTAGTATCAAGGTTTATTAAGGAATGTAGATATACGCTGATGTATTATTGTACAAGTTTTATGCAACCTTAATACGTGTGTAATCAAATATCCCCTGTATTATGCTTCATTGTTATCCCAAAACAGTGCTAAAATACAATTGAGATTATTGTGAATACTTAGTCGCAACTACTTTGGCTTGGTGCACAGCTATTCAGCTTATCAAGCACGTATATTAAAAAATGTTGAATTGTTGTAGCTGCGGCTGTTGTGAGTGTAGTGTAAATGTAAATCGACCAGCTAACTCAGCTTGGCTGCCAACATGCCGCAGTCAAAAGGAGGACGGTTCTCTTGTGCTGATTGCAATAAAAATCCTCAACAACATCACCGACACGTAATACAGAAAAGAAGCAGAATTCAGAATGAGATTTTTGGCAACAATAAATCTGTCGGGGGTCGCTATATTCGACGGGTTAAATACCATCTAAAAAGCCATTGTTCTGAGTGGATGAGATATAAAATAAAATAAACACGTAATGTGTAATAAGGCACATCGCAGCGCAGATCGTGAGCAAAGAACCAATAATGCATCATTCATATTCTTCATGAGTTCTATAAGCGGTTGTGGTGAATCGCATTTATTTTATTTTTTCTGATTTATCTTTATGCAAATCTATCTATGTATCTGTGCACGCACATAAAAAACACAAAGGCAGGATCTGCGCGAAAGCAATCTTTTGCTTCAAAAGTTATTATCACGATAGCTATTTCCCTTTCAAGATTAAACTTTGAAAATCACGATACTGTTCAGGCAGCACCACCAACATGAGGTTAAAAAAATTGAGAGTTTAACTTGTACACATACAAAGATGAAGAGAGCATTTAAATGTCTAGAGACATATTGTTTTGATGAGTCCGGAAACACCAATTATTACGCACATGAATTTGCATAATCGGCAAAACGAAACATGAACAGCCAGGCCAAGAGCATTGAGACCAAGATAAACAAAAAAAAAAACATTTAAAAATAGCTGTCCTGAAATCCGCACCATTTGTGTGTACAAAAAATAACTTGGTACCTACATTCGCTCTGTTCTACTATCTTAATTATCATAACAATTCATACCTATATACAAATATGACACAAAATGTAAGCTATAAGAGAACAGCTAACGCATAGTTGACAGCGGAAGTCTCCGGAACTGAGGCTGATAGTAAAAGTTTTGTGATTGTGTGCAAAAAGTGGGTCATTCATTTAAAAATGTTGCTGCTTTCAGCCGTGGTGGACGAGATGATGATAATAGTAACAACAATGTATATAATGATGCTGTCTGTCTGATGATAATAATAATAGGCAGAATAGACAAAAACATAATGCAGCAATTCTTTTGTATACATCGTCGCTGCTAGCTGTTTGTCACATGCAGACCCCAGTGTAAAAAGAGTTTCATCGTACACACACACGTGCTAAATTGCCAAAAGAAACAAAACTGAAAACGGATAAACACACTTAACAATTCATAATTATGACGCCACTGCCATTACACTGCTTTATTTATGCACTTTATGATAATGAGTATGTACGGCAGCACTGCAGCAACTAACGACTACTTCCACTTCATATCTTGTTTTTAAGAAATATGATAAATAGTGAATTTCTTGGTGGCTGGTCTGGTTTTTTAAAGCAAGATGACAGCTGCCAGTACTGCCTAAGTGTAAAGGTAACCTCCATTTTTTGGGGATACACACACACTAGGCATGTAGTCAGTCAGTAAAATAAATGAACAATTAGGTTATAAAAAGCATTTATAAAACCGTCCTCACAAGCTAGGAAGACATGAGCAATGTTGTTTGAAGTTTATGGGAGGCAATATAAAGCAATTTACGATATTCATCAATAAGAGAAATAGTGTCAAACCCTATAACCCGTGGCCCGTGGGTAACTGTTGTTGCTACAAAAATATGCCAATATCTTATGAAATGTGCCGATTTCGTACTATACTCGTAAAATGCTATTTAAAATTCTATCAGCCTGGTAGAGAAACCGCGTAAAAAATAAAGAACTACTTTCAACAGTTAAACACATTTAAAGTGCATTAGCACATGATAATTAGTATACTCCACATCGAAATCGAATGATCAGATTGCTGCGTTGTCTGCGTCTCTGTCAATGGAACCGGATAAGATCCTTTTGTTTGAATTATGGCTCCCATGCAGGAAGCTCATATAAACTGGAATGGAATATCTGTAAGGAAGTTCGGATAATAAATTAAAGAAGACTACGACTTCATATAGATGACGGTTGACGGTACAGTACATGAGTGCCAAAATGTAATTAGCAACATTACCACTCCAACAACACTCTGACTCTACTGCTTTGCAAGTGTTTATTACTGTGTGGACGAATTCAATTTGTTCCCATTCTAATAAAATAATTTTTTGGCGAGTAGTCAAGAACAATAATTATTTTGGTCCATTATCTTTCTAAAGTGTCATTAATTTCTCGAGTTTGACAGCTTCAAAGTACCGCCGCGCCAGAGTTATAAGCGCTTGCATGCACATTTTCTATGCATGTATCACAATTCGCAGAAATAATGTATTTAAAGCTTTTAAACGCTTTTGCCGTTTTTTTCATTCATCATTAAGCACACAATTTACCACGTCTTACGTGTGGTCCTAACAAACATTGAGTTTTTCGTTGCAGATATTAATAATTATTATTAACAAAAAGTTGTAGACATCATCATCATAAAATA
>JAHZMZ010004016.1:0-32621 GCA_027743805.1 Lepidocyrtoides sp. E14 | reverse complement strand
CTGCTGTGTAATAGAAGAATAGCACATACACGCGAGGACACATGCAGACAGACAAAATAGAAAAAAAAAGAAAGACTCTTGTCGTTAAAGCTGCTTTTTCGTGGTGCTACTCCACACTGCTTTTAGAGAAGTACTACGACTGGATTTTTGGATTTTTTTTGTGGATTGGAATTCTGCGCTTCTGCTTCTCATATAATCCGAATTTATTAGCAAACTTTTTTTTCTGCATATACTTGCATGCGTGCATGCAGTGATAGTACCAGCAGCACCACTACTACTAGTACTGCTTGTTGTGAAGGATTCTCGAGTCAGTGTGTGGTGTGACCGCAGTCGTGATGGTTCTTGTTTGTTCGCATCTTCCCCTCTTGAAAAGGATTTCCTGCCTTTTTCCTCACGCAGCATACTGTCAAGTTGAGCCGGAGAAGTGTGCTAGCTAGAGCTGTTCGAGTTGGATTCAAGTACCATTTTACTATTTTATTAGTGACGGATAGCAGTGACGATCAGTAAGTATTGGACTTAAGATACATTGAAACAACAAAGTCACAAAATGTAATACCAAAAAGAAAGAGCCAAAGTATCAATAAATACCGATGTATTTATGTGATATACATTTTGCCACTTGTAGCAAATAATACTTGAAGTGGAGTCGGTTTTTTTTCTACACTTCATTCGTTCATTTCGGTTCCTTCTTTACAACATTTCCGCTAGCGATTGCATTGGAGAAAGCCAATGAAAGAGAAATAAAAGCTTTTCCTATTATTTTTACTACTATTATTACTTATTTTTTAGTTATTTCTTTCTTTTTCTCATTGCTGCCACCTACAGTCGATTTTTCTTATTCCTCCGATTATTATTGCATTTTTTTGGAGAACCAACAAATCTCCAACTAAACTTGACTTGATCCTATAGACAAGTACGAGAAAAGACTTTTTTTCTTATTGAAAATCCGTATTCTACTCTGCGCACAAACTATTTTCCATTTATTTTTTCTACTTTTTTCAAATAAAGAAAGGAATCAATGAATGAAAACCGTTGAACCACATCTTTTTATGGATGGTCGGATTTAGTTGACGCTGTGTTTCTGTATGCTGCTGCGCTGCTACTTTAATGGATGCCTGAGTTTCTCAGCCATGAGTAGTATGAGCTATATAAGTTCTCAGCTGTACACTTGAGCACATGCCACTTAAAGAAAATCCGGCTTTCTCTGCTATACTGCTAGCTTGGCCGTTTTCCTAACCGTACTCAACCATTTTTCAAGTGCTACAACTACGATCATTATTATTACCACTTTTTTACTTGCTGTGTTCATGTGCTGTGTGTGCACATCCGTGCTAAATTTTGTGTTTTGTGCTTCATCCGAAAAATGAAGTAAAACCAAAGGCTTCGGTCAGAAGTGTATTTACGAAACCAATATAAGTTTTCGTTTCACATTGTAGAATTGTATTGTGTGAGCAGAGCACGTAAACTCCTACTGCTTCTTATTAAGAGATAATAAAAGGTCATTACAAAATAAAAGCGTCCAGTTGGGTACTTTAAGCGTTGTCTGGATGACTGTAAAATTGTGCTTATAAATTGCTCCATTATTGAGCTATCTGAAAAACTTTTCTTGTGTAAATCACGTTCCAGCTCAAACTCTAAATTTGGATTCAGTGGTAACGATTATCTTGATAAAGAATACAAATATACCTCAGTCACATATATAAGCATCATATAAGCACTATACCACCACCAATGTTGCATCATTGGAATCCAAGAAACGTAAATGGTAGATTGTTTCTAGTAGCCCTTTGAATTGCATCTTGTAAAAGCACACACAAAGTTTTCCGCTGAACAGAATATCTAGGAGAAAACCAGACAAGCGAACAACAAACTGACAGCAAACTCTCGTGTTGTTTGAAAAGGTAAATAAAAAACGATGTAAGTTTTGCCAATGATATTCGAGTTTGGTTGGTTTTGTGGGTTTGTTCATGTAGAGAAGATAGTTTTGAGTAATTCGCGGTAATTTCAAAGGAAGAGAGAATCATTAGGAAGGATTTATAAACAGTTTTTTGTTTTGTCACTTTTCAATTGAAATACTAATCAACCATATATGCATAATACAAATATGTATGTATATTCTAAGGAGGTTGGCCATCATTATCATCACTAAATGTTGAGTTTACCATAAAATTATACATATCTGGAAAACCAATAAAACTAGCAAAAGTCCATGCCTATACATCAAGTACACTCCTGACTAGTAAAAGTAAAAAGCTTTCAAAGATCAAAAGTGTGTTAGGCTAGAAATCAAGAAGAGAAAGTTGGAAAGCATTTAAAGTGCTTATAAATAGAAAGTACTTTCAGTTACCTTTTGACAACTGTTCAAATATAAAGCAACTGTTAAAAGGGCTTGTGTTGTATCCTTGAATAAATATGAATATGATGTAAAAAATCTACTAAAAAATAATCAAACTAAACCTTGCACTACGAGACGTGTGCATATTACTTTAGCACATTTTTCCCTTTCTCTTTTTTTCTCACTGCTGCTTGTCAACATCCTCTTGAAAATCTACACAACTTACTTTTTTTGAAGTTGTAAACATCAATGAAACTCGTAATGAATGATCAGTTAAAGTCAAGTCGCTTTCTTTGATTATTGAATCATGTACTCTTTTCAAATGTTTAAAATCTACAGTAGGTAGTCTGTTAAACTTTTTTTTTTCTACCTACCTACCAATTTTAGCTTTATGATACATATGATGTCACAATATAAACGATACACATTTTGGTGATATATATGAACAAATAAATTTCTGTTCACTCTCAAACTTTTTTTTTTGGTTTTTACTTTTACATAGCAGCACATTATTCCTATTCGTAAAATGGAAGCATGTTGAGAATCTGAATTGTAACCACCGTGGGAAAAAAACTTTCATTTTTTTGCTACGCGGCGGTGATAGCAATTCACTCTCTAGTATAATTCCCTTCAGGTCAGATTGTAGTGTACAAAGTACGAATCGTGCAAGGCAAGCATTGAAGTTGTTTTCTCTTATTGTGTCAAGCTGGTAATGTACAGTCATTACGTGACTCTTGTTCCAAAAGCCGTTTATTACATTACAACAATGCTTATGTAAGTATGTATAACATGTACTTATCTGTACGTATTTACTTATGTATGAGATGGGAGGTGAAACTCGTGTAGTATAGCATTGTACTGCTGCCCTTTTTGTGTTGCTGTCTATTTTCAAGGAGCAAACTCGAAAATGTAGCAAAAGCCGCTTTGATGATGGTTACTTTGTTGGTCAGGTTTATAATTTGAAGTGCGGAAAGATACATTTTTACGGTATATATGTTAGATTTAGCCTTCCGGAAATATACTTTAAACAAGATAAAAGTAAACGCATCCCCTTTATAATCAATGACTACCAAAATTATGATGTAGAGGTAACGTGTGTTGTGTGGTTGAGAGTTTGTGGTGATGCACAGAACAATTTTCTACTTTGATGTACCCAATAAGCAAAATGTCCAAAGCAAGTACTACACATATGCATGTAAGTTTGGCTTGAATACTAGGTAGTCCGTATATACATATATTTTTGAAACAATGCAGTATTTCCTATGACATAAAAAATGAGAGGATTTTCAATGCACAAAATGTATATCTACCAGAATTTTAAAAAACGAGGAAAAGAGAAATTTTGGGTGAAACGATGAGTAAGTAGCTCCTTTACACAGAATGCGAAAAGGTGTGCACTGGTGTACACTGCATATCAAAAGAAGGAAATAAAGTACGCTCTAGTTATCCTTGCAGCAGCAGATCTAAACCAGTTTGGCTGGGTAGTACTTTTCTGGCAAATGTTGAAGAGAAACAAACAGCTTGATGTAGTGAGAGAGTATAGGTCCTCTCTCCTTGGTTGTCATCCTCTACCTCAAATCTCTCGATCCAGCAAAAGGTAGCTAGTTTCCTCTCTCATGTTTGATGGGGGCTATGGCAGACGAGAAGAGAAGCAGAGCAAACGACTGTCCCGCTTTCACTTTCCTTCAATCTGTTTCAAAGTCCCTGGTGCAGCAGTTCAGTCAGGCGTTGAGCGCAGCTGGTTCATATACACATGGAACCTGCTGAGTATGCCTAGAAAAAAAATCGAGCAAGGGACGCTGAATGAAAATCCCACAAAACCACTAGCCGCAACATCAGAAGTCCTTAAGTATCGCTACCGGCCACACAAGCCACAGCAATGGGATATTCCCTGTATATCTAGCTGCCTTTCTAAGCAACAAAGCATTGAGTTCCCTCAATCATTGGGCTTTTAGCTCTGAATCTATCTCTCTCATCGTAAACAATATTTTGATCATATTATGTTTAAGCTTGGTTGTATGTACGTAGGACAGCTACTTGTGTATGCACAAACTTGCCAATAAAGGAAGCCAATATAGTAGAAGCACGGGCAATAGAAAAAAGCTAGGTAGATTTCACTGTTTATCTGCTTTTGCAAAACAAATCCTGCTATTCATCTGCAACAGTAACTAGCATTTCCATTTTGTTTTTGGAGCTGAGAACTGAGAATCCAACAAATAGATGATGTTGATGTATCTTGGTGTTTATTGTGTGCCAACTTTTTGATAATTTTCCAGAAATCAACCTCGATCTATGTGAGCATATATACCATCGTGCGACGGTACCAACCCGCATGAACAACAACTGTGTGTGTGTGTGTGCACACATACTACAGCCATTATATTTAGCAACATCAAACATACACTCTTCCAATTTTCTTCGTGTTCTTTCCAGTTCTTTTAGTAAACTGCATTGCTAACCACAACATCAGAGACATCAGATCTACTGGTTCTACCACTCACGTACAACTTTTCTAGTTTCTAGTAGTCGTAAAGTAATCAGAACTTGTTGTTACAAGTGTAACGGAAGATAATATTTTCCGTAAAAGATAATTCAAGACCCAGACAAACTACCAGATTCAACACATGTATATATACGAGAACATCTCATGCATCCATTTTCACTGCAACTGAAAACAACAACCACCCGGTCGAGATGTGTGTGCTAGCTGAAGAAAAAGACAAGAAAAATAGCTTTGTTGCCGAGTAAAAACAACCGGACAAACTTTCACAAAAAGATAGCGAGTGGAAAGAGTCACGTCAAGTCCGTGTCAATCCTTCTCGTTCTCTCACTATTTTTCTCTTTCCCTTCATTACTTGTCAACTTGAAATACAGACACAAAAGGAACAACAGGCATTCGGTGCCTTAGCCTACTGTGTTCTCATTTCCTTTCTTATTTCCTCCTTCACAAACAAAACACAGCATTACATCTGTATTTTGAGTCTGTTGCGTCCTCAGCCTTTTTTTGTTTGCTTTAAAAATCATGACAAAAAAGTTGACTTGATCATCATCATTGGGAGCGGCATTCTCGACATACCGCTCTTCTCATCGGTATTGTTGGTGTGAAAGCGTACCGCGAACGGTGGTATACGCACTGTATATACTAGGTGAAAAGTGCCTGAGGAGGAGAGAAAGGTCCCCGTTTATGCAAAACCTATTTTATACATAGGCAAACTTAACAACACTGCTTCTGACTCCATTCTTTCATTATTACAATTCGTCGTGTCGTCATATACCAAGAACCAGCATTGTGTCTCTGCTGGCATACTGGAGCGGAGTCGCTGATTACATTTGTGTTTCTACTTCCCTAACTTTTGCTTTATTTTTATTCAATTATTATTATTTACCGAGGCCACACAAATTAACTTTTACGAGGGAACCTTTTCTGTTGGGCAACTTCTGTCGATATTACCATTATTTGGGAAGAGAAATCCGTAGGTAAAATTAGCGAAGCACATTTCCAGGTGGATTTTATGAAAAGAGTAGCGGAAAAATTAAGTCGAAAGTAACGTAAGGGTGAAGTTTTATTTTTCTGCTTAGTATGGTGACGTGGGTTTTTTTGTGAATAGAAGCAACTATAATAAACAAAAAAATAGTAGAAGCGTATTAAAAAAAAGTCTGGCATAGATCTTTAGTTGACGTTTAACTGACTTTAATTTCAACTCTCTATGGAGTGTTGAGTGAAAGTGTGTGTTATAACAATAATAATTAGGTGAAAATGTCACGGGAAGACAGACACACGTAAAAAACAACACTAGGCAAACTTTCTCTCTCCATTAAGAAATTGAAAAGTAGGCGGCTGCATCGAAACAGGAAAGTTCTTCTTTGAGACAAGTAACTTTATGTTACCATCAGGGGAAGAAAGCTTGGACTTGGAAGGAGACACAGGCACAATGGGTAAGCAAAATGTTCTCATCGTTTTGTATAGCCGCGTGTAAAATACAGTGTACGCATTGGTGTCATGTCATGTCATCATGTTTTGCATATTTTGACTACTTGCATGTTAATTTCTATGTATTTCTATTGGGCGTTATAAGTTTCTTGAAAATAATAACTTAAAAAAACTAGTGGTTTTACGGTTAATTTATGGCCATATGTAAACCAGATTTGTCGGTCTTCATAAGTTGATTGAAGGAAAAGTGCCTTTGTATGTATGTACCTTCATTTTCCCTTTCTTTATCCCCCCTTCCATTTCCGCTCTACTTTAAATGGAGCGAGAACAGCATACATTATTGCTACTTTGTAATTTTAACATTTTGCTTTGTTGTACGCATTCATCACATTTGCCCAATTAGCTCTTGTGGTTGGCTGTTCAAATCCTTTGATAGGAGACAAATGTATGGAAATTCTAAAAGGAAAAGCTGAAAACGTGAGTGCACGTTTACAGGTGAAAGTAACTGTGGATTTGTCAAACTCATGTGGAATTGTGAAAGTTGCATGAATGTATTTAGGTATTTGCATTGTGATATTGTAAAGAGTACTAGGGGACCTTACATGTTTGCTTACTCTTTATTTTCTTTCATCGTTTGATACGACTTACTGCACCGCTCCCAACTGCCGCTTTAAATGCGCCGACCAAATTTTAGATGATGGGAAGGCATAGCAGGATTTATATGTATAAATAGAGTAAATACCATTATAAACTCTTTATTATTATTATCTGAAGGCTGAAATGTTAAATGCTTGAGTGCTCGAGTTTATTATCAAGTACTAATAATATTGCTTCGCAAATACAAAACTTGAGAAAAAAATCTTATTTGAAACTTTGAGGTATGTAATAGTTTTGGTCAATAGAAAGAGCACCGTTCCTAAAATCAAGGAGGTGAAAGTAATTATAACATTCTGCTACACCACACATGATGCTGCTTCAAAAAGGGTGAAGCAGAGAAAGCAAAAAATGGTGAAAGTATAAACCTACAAAAAGAACATTTCCTCCAAACTGTAGCTAGTCATAGTCATAGTACTTGATTCCTTTTAATAAGCTGGAAACTAATGTTATAACCCTGCGTGTGCGAGTCTGTTCTGTTTATTTAATTAATTCTAATAAATTGATGTTTACTGCTTTGATACTCTCCATCTACGGCTATAATATTTTTAGAGCTTTTTAAGACTTTCATTTTTCTCATGCTATAGGTTACATGATGTACATGGTATACAAAATACGATTTTTCCTTCCTGTTCTTATACTTTGCAGTCTTGCATCCTGTCGTACTTTTTGGTTAGTTTATAATTTATTGAGTTAGAAGCTCTTTATTACAGCTATAATTTCACTCCATCTTTTGTCGAATTTCCTAGGTTGGTCTGGGCTGGTAAGCAAAATTACAATATTTCATCACATAAGAGCTCTGTTATCTATAAATGAAATCAAATAATAATTTAAACTTTCCATAAAAGAAAGCATTGCGCAATGTGTAGTAGTAGTAGTAGTAGTGCCACAACTGCTCTTTCTTATCTTCATTATGAAAGCTTTGTTGTATTGTCTGATTGTCTCCCTTTATTTTCAACATCCGAAAATATCATCGTGCTTCAAAAGTAGAAGTGCGCTTTCTGAAAAGTGGCGTACTATGCACGATTTAACCTGAATAAGTAATATGAAAGCAATGAATGATAATCTCGTTCCCAGCCATGCATCTTAAGTATCCAGTTTGCGTGATCTATACAAATTTGTACATGCCTACATAGAATTTTCCACGTAAGTAATAACGAATGGGATTCATAACAGAACGTATTTCATCACACCAGAAGAGAAAAATGAATATTATTATACCTGTTTGATTTGAACTTGACCAGAAAGAAATATATCGTCTTTGTTGTATGGAAAGGGGGAAAGAATGCTTCAAATTACACAAACGTGAATATTTATCAAGGGTTGATTACATGATTAAGGGTGATATGTAGTAGCGCACTTTGAATAAGCCCTTTTACTTCATGTAACCATAAAAATACCCATTTAGCTATCCAAATTAGTTGTTGGAAAACTGGTTCCGTAGCATAAAAGAGAGCCATAACGAGAGGTAGAATGGATCTATCCATCATTGCGTTTACTTATCCAGCTTTTGTCTCAAATTTCCCTGTTTTCCTCTTGTAGTAAATACATGGCAGTATTATGGCAGTCTCCCACTGTGTAACCCTTCTACTTTCATGCAATCTATATACTAGCATGGTAGTAAAAGTAAATGATATTATTGTACCTCTACTATCCGGTGGAAACAACCGTTTTCCATTTCTAGTGACTGTTGTATTTAGTATTTACACATACATTAGAGAATGGAGGACACGGCATACTGAGCGTGGTGTGACCAAGTGTCTTGTATTAGTAGCAGCGTAAGTGTAAATATGAACACTAGGCACTTTGTATGTAAATTAATATTGCTTTCTGCATGTAATAATTCCTTCTAGCAAAAAAAACACTCATGGATAGTTTCTTAGCTCAAGTACTTTTGCTTGAACATGTAGTAAAGCATTGGAGATATTTGCACGCACACACTCGTATATAAAATCTAGTTCTAGTATTTAAGTTTAGAACAGTGAATGCTTTAAATGGATGGCAATTGGCAAAGTTAGCGTGGGATCTCATTTCCATATCACATATCCAACACATAACACATTACACTACTACTGCCTGAGTGTTTTTTTTATTTCTTTTTTCTTCTGCTCTTGTCCTTCTACTTCCCTCGCTAGAAAATAAACTTGAATGGAAAAGAATTTCAAAGCTCCTAGCCCAGTATACTTACTGCTTTTACTTTACAAACAGATTCTCTTCCACTGTGTGTCATACTCTAGATCGTTTTCGGTCTCTTTTAAGCACGCAATCTTTAAATTATGCAGAATCGCAAAAAGTTTTTCAAACCATTTACATGCTACACTACTTACTTGCTTACTGCTACTATTACAATGAACACTTATCAACAGTTAGTCCTTTTCAGCCGACAAGCTGCTAGAAGTTGTAGTATGAAATGCATCGCATCCAGGATTCAATATGATATGCAATACAATTAAATCCAGCTTATCACTCCTGCTGAATTACTTGCGTACATGTTGATGCAGTACTTATTAAACTCGGAACGTTTAGAATCTAGGTTTAAGGTAGAAATATTTCAAGAGTGAAAATATTAAGGAGGTGTGCTTACTAGTACGTCCCCTGTGTCTAGTCGTCGTCTTTCCTGCATTCAGAAACAAAGCAGCAGCAGCAGGAGGATGGAAGGCTTAGTAGAAAAGGAAAGGTAAACAAGGCTAAGGCTATTTGAATATCTGGGTTATGGTTGAAGGAATTCAGTCATGTTTGAAAATATATGCATTCGGCTGGAAGCTTATAGTAGCTCCACCTAACAAACTTTTCAGGATAGTATTCACATTTATAGAACGGTCATATAGTACGTCTGACTGAGCATATCCCAAAGAAATGGTATTAATGTATTTACACAGTATTTATCGCGAAACATCATCATTAAGAAACGTCACAGTCATTATTATTCTGTACTTTTAAGTAATTCATACCCAAACAGTTTAGTACAATGTGCCGCGTTCGACGAATTGGGGTGGTGAAGTTCTTGCAAAGTAAATATTTCATTTACATTACAACGTAAAGTTCTTTACAACTTTTCTCCTTTCCATTATACTTTCTATTCAGTCAGTTGCTTCATTCCATCGTGTTCGTAAGGTTTATATTTAGCTGCCAAGCTAAGGAGAAGGAGAAAAGCGAATGTCTATATAGTGAAAGTATTTACATAATGGAAAAATGCATTAAAGTAATGGTACATAGTTTTCTGGTCAGTGCGTTTGCAATTATTATTACCTTTCCACTGTTTTCTTTGCTAATGTGTGCTGAGTTAAATGTGTTTTGTTAGCATGTATGTAGTATTTACATAAATGCGTTTTGTTTTCAAACTATGTCAAGATTTATTAGTGGGAGTAAATGTGAATATTATGGATCATTGGAAGTGAATAATTCATACCATTGTGGCATGCCTGCTTTTGTACCATTTTGTACTGTTTCACTTCTACATGCTTCTCTGCCATGTTGTCGATCAGTACTGATTTCGAAATGTCATCCATTCATGTGGAATCCACTGCCACATTTATAAATTAGGAATAAAGCAATGAATAAGTGTATGTTCCGGTGCTTCCAGTTTATTGACTTTTCGAGTTGTTTACATGGTAATAACCTGGAATTTGGAAGCAACAAAAACGAGAAATTTGCCCATATTTATTTGTATCTTGCATTGTCAACCAACTGCTGTTGCTAGTAGTGTCTAGTGTCTAAACGAAATTGCTAGAATGCTGTCATTGACTGACTGAGCATTCTTGTTTCTCTGGTATGGAGGAGAAATATGCACACATTGCAATCGGTATGTGTTTTCGAACGGACGTCAAGTTCATCGTGATAAACTAACGCATTTTACTGAAGTAAATTCTCTAGGTGAGTATAGGTGGAAAGCTCATATGTAAACACATAGGTTTTATGTCAGTCAGTCAAGGCGAGTGACTATTGAGTTCTTATGGTATTTACGAGAACAGAGCACATAGACTAAACAACTATCTGGAACAGAGCGACAAAAAAGTTGAACGCTAGTGAGTGATGTACTTATATTCTGTAAGTGTGTTCTGCTACTTAATTGACTACCTCGACGCTTCGTTGTTTACGTCCAAATGTCAATCAATATAGAAAAGAGGCGAGTGTGAGCGTTGTGTTTGTGTAGTTGGTAGTTAGCTTCCGGTGAAAGTAAGCATGTAAATGACATGTGACATGTCGGTGTCCAAAGACAGAGCTGCTTTTACTAAAGTGCAGCTTGATTTGTGTTTGCTCATAGTAAAAATTTGATAGACTAAAGAATTTTTTTATGCATTTATCAACTCAATACAACAATATACTACAAACTTACACAATAGAATATCTAATAAATATACACGTGCGCACTTATGGGAAATTGCGTGTCTGAATTTGGTCCTCGGGTGGGGGAATTCATTCGAAAAGGTTATACCATATACATAACCCGCATACACATATATTATTATTCCAAGTAAAAAACAAACATTGGAAATTTCTTTCTTTTTGCTTGTCTATAGAAATTTGTAGGCTGTCTGGATATGCTCACTTAAAAGATTTTATCCTGTAAGCTTTTCGTAAAATCATGCATACTTAAATAGGAAATTATGAGTGTAATAGCTTTTTTAGTCATTCCCTCTGTACCGCTTAAAAAGATTAAATTAGTCATTACATTGAGCACGTATACGTATGTGTACTATGTCTTGCAGGCTGCAAGTTGCAGCATATATGCTAGCCCTGTTGAGTTATATGTAAGGGGTATTAAGAAAGTTACTACCAATGCTACACTTACGAAGAGTACTACTGGGAGGCTGGTTGGTTGGCTCCTATCTTCTTTGATTATAAGTTGAATAACTGTGAGAGAACTTTATTTCCTATGTATTATTTTTCAAGAATTTTACACTTTGATCTGGCACGTATGTAAGTATCTTATAAGTAGAGAAAGGAAGTTCATGGTTATAAAGAACACACTTGTTTCTTCCCATATTATTGAACCCCATAATAAGCTTTTTAAGAAATATGGTTCAAAGAACCGTAGTTTTTAGAATAATTTCAAAAAATATCAGAGCATTGTAACGTGAAATGCTGTATTTATAAGAGCAATGCCTTACGGAAGTATGAAGGAGATCGAACTCCGAGCCAACCAACCAGCTCCTTAGCATTCCTTGTTTGACGGGATAAAAATATTACTTTTTTGTCGTCTGATTTGTTGTCGACCTTCTCATTGTCGTCGGTTTGAAACTCCTACGCCTATGTATATGCATTCTATGATGTGCGTATTTACCAACAAAGTAAAATCAAAGCTGCATAGTATACCCATATTAAATTCATACATGTTGTTTCTCGTTTGTGTATTTTGCAGAACGGATTGGATCTGAAGATGTAACAGCACCACCACCAAAAGTTGCCCAGGATGGTAGGAGGAAATCTGTTTTCGCAGAAGCTTACAATCCCGAAGATGACGAGGAAGATGAGAGGATGGTGAGCTTGTATATATATATAAGAACAAACTTTCTGTAGAGTACCGCCATCATATCAGGTTATCTGACATTGACATGATGAAACATGAGAGAAAAGAGGATTTTTGGCTTTAAAAGACCGCTAGAAGACTACCAGCGTCAACCAACACAAGAATTTTGTAAAATCATAATGAAAACTAATTGACATTTTCCTTTTGATACATACTAGCATTATTAAAATTATAATTTCCCGGGAGGTAAAAGTCATTATATATAGGGAAATAGCATGCTAATAATAATGGTAACTTGCTCCAAAGTGAGAAGAAAGACTAAAGTCAATTAAGGATATACTCTAGTAGAGAACAAAAAGAGATTCGATTCTAATTGTTTTCGTGTGTTGCTGCTTCCAGGTGGTTCATCCCAAATCCGACATTCAGCGGGCTCAACTTGGTGAAGCTGTCCGGAACATTTTACTCTTCCGCTCCCTTGACTCTGTAAGCACGATTTTAAGCACGATGACTTGCTGTGTAAAATATTTTATGATTACCTGCCCTGTATAATGATCCCAAGCGACCTCACATCGTGTCTCCCTCTTTACTTATTTTGTCTGGGCTCAGCCGAGTGAAAGCTGGATGAAAATCCTTTAAAACTTAAGTTTACTTTTATAGCTGCTATTTGTTTTTGTCTGATTTGTTCCACAGGAGCAAATGCAAGACGTGATAAATGCCATGTTTGAAAGGAAAGTGGCGGCAGGTGACTTTGTTATTAAGCAAGGGGATGACGGAGACAATTTCTATGTGATTGAGTCGTGAGTACAATACATTATTACGCTTTCAAACATTTTATATCCCTTGTTCCTTTCCCGCAGAGAAAAAGTGCTAGTAGTAGTAGCAGTAGTGCAACTGCCGAAATACTTGTTCTCTTTCTACTAGATTTTACACTTTTCTTTTTTTATTGCTCAAAGTGAATTTTCCTGTTGTAAGTTTCTATTCTCTTTCTCTTTTCAATTGAAACGGCAAATTACAGAGGAAAGTACAAAGTGTTCGTACAAATGGAAGGAGAGGCACAGCAGAAACAGGTTGCCTCTTATGACGAGTGAGAATAATATGAGTGTGAACGATAAAGTAGTGTGCTTTTTTATACGTGTCACCACTACCAAAGGCTACTTACTACCAGTGTAGTAGTGGCATGACACGATATACATAAAAATTCATGATGATTAGAAAATGCTCCCATTTTTTTCTAGCTAACAAAAAATCGTTTGCTAGCCGCACATTATTTTTTCATTGTAATAATAAAGATGTCCTCATTTTCCAATCTGCTTTTTCTCACAGAGTTATGAACGAATGAATCTGGCAGATGCCCTGGTACCGAGGTCGTTTCAGGACGGAGAAACAATTATCAAGCAAGGTGATGCTGCTGATGGCATGTATTTCGTGGAAGCTGGAGAAGCCCGGGTTGTCAAGATTGATAATAATGGCGAAGAGAAAGTGGTAAGAAATAAAGTTTTCTGTAATAAAACGTGTGAAACCATATTACTCCTACCTTACTATCAACTTCATCATCATGAACTCCGATATGAACATGAGCTACAACCAATAACCATCAACTTGATTGGATTTTCTCCTCTCTCCCTCTCTCTCACTTTCTGTCCAGATTAATAACATTTCAAATGGAGGATACTTTGGTGAACTTGCTCTGCTTACAAAGAAACCTCGTGCAGCAACTGTGAGAGCTGTCGGAACCGTGAAGTTGGCATGTAAGATGATCATAATTTTGATCAAGAGTGTGAATCATAAAAGCAGAGAAAGTGTAAATTCATTTATGCAAAAGTTATTTTCTCACCTTGTGCTTCTTATGCTACTGTGCAGTTTTGGACGTGGGCGCATTTGAGCGACTTTTGGGTCCTTGCATGGAGATTATGAAAAGGAATGCTGATGAGTATGAGAAACAGTTGTTGGAAGTGTTTGGATCAAAATCTGCCATAACTGATATTCGATAAAATGAGCCGTAGCAGGTCTGATGGTGGTGATGTGATGGTATCCCACTCTCTCGTGGGAGATTGTAGCTTATTATCCTTGTCCGCCAATCATAAATAGTTAGGTATACATGTATGTACTGCATTGTAGAAACTAACTACAAACACAGGTAATTATAGTACAGTGTAAATACCAAAACGACAAAGCAACGTCAACATTCAAGAACGCATACTTATCATCAATAAAAAATCATTTTTTCTACTTGCGCGTTGTCGTTTTCCTCTCTAAGATGAAATTAATTTTTACCTAATATTTACCTTTCCAAATACATAACATGAATGAGCTGCATCATAAAGTTTATATCATACTATAATATCACTTGTTTTAGAAAAGTCATGGATGAAATGAAAACAAATGCTTTTGATTTATTCATTAACTTTTAATTACGTCAATTTCAAACATTATGAAGACGACAAACATGAGTAATGCTCGCGAATTTAGTACATTATACCATGTCATTAGCATTGAGTAATACTTCATATTATGTATTTTTGTTAACCTAATTTCTCATTTTTAGATTAAAAAATAGTTAGTAAAATGTTAAATCAGTATTGTTATGTTATCGCATTACTACTCTTTTTTTTTTAAAAAAAAAGAAAGAAAATACTCAATGTTAATTGTGAAAAAACATTATCTTTGATCATATCTATTGAATGAAGAGAAAAAAACCCGTTTGGTCTATCTTATTTTCTTACTCACCATCATCACTTTATCAAGTTTCCCATCTGCTAGGTGCTGTGTTATGTCGTGTACGTATCCGAGATAAACTTTGTGTGCAATTTGTTGTTGTGTCTGCATGCAAAACGTTTTGAGAGTACTAAATAATGTAGTGTAATTATATAGTTTTCTGCGAGACGTGTACGTGTCAAGGATAAAAAACTGTAAGCCGGTCTTACAAGAAAATAAATTTTCTGTTAACCAACGAAATACTCCATTTTTCTTTATATCGTCTCGAATCGGGACCTTCTGCCAAGAATAGTAAACGCATTGTAATCTTGCTCTTTTTGCATAAAACAATCAACATAATACAAAACTAATAAGAGTAAATCCAGTTCGAGATACATGAAATCGGAGGCGAGAAACAACAACTTAAAAAAATGAAGACTCTCGGCTTTGAAGTGTGTGCCATCATAATCATAATATTCATAATCATTGCACTCACATTTTTACAATAAAACTGTTGATTTTAACATTACATGCATACCAAAAGCGAGGGTTGGATGATGTAGAAGAAATTATTAAACTTGTAATAAATATTGTTATGTTATATGGTACTGTAATCATACTGCGAATAATGAATACGATTCAAAAAGGAATAAAATATTTCAAAACGAATATTGTGTCATTTTGCATTTATTTCTGGATTATTAAAGCAGTTTTTTAAATGAACCACGGGCATTCTGGATGTTTTCTCATGCTACAAAAGAAAAGGTAAATTGAATTTTGGATGAGTCACGAAACCAACAGCATTATATTATACGACTTCTTTTAATAATAAAAAAAATTCAATCATTTTTCCAAAACTTACTCGGTAAATCCTGGAAATGACCGGCCAGCTTCACCTTTATCCAGAGCTTCAATTCTTTTCATGTCCACAACGGTCAACTCAAAGTCGAATATCTAAAGAGGATTAGATAAAAATACAATAATGAAAAAGGAAAATTACTAAAAAGTCTTTTACTTTATCCTCCTACGCAATCCACGCAATGCATTATGAACTAATCTTTTATAACCATCATGGGGATTCACAAATGGCAAGAAAGAAATAAGAGGGATTTTGTTCACTTTCTTACGTTAATATTCTGCTGAATTCTTTCCGGGTTTGTGCTCTTCGGAATGGCCACAACATCTTGTTGGACAAGGAAACGGAGGAGAATCTGCCCCACACTTTTCTTGTGCCTTGTTGCGATATCCACAATGGTCGGATCTTTGAGTATGTTGGGTACAACAAACTTCCTGCAATGTGTCAAAAAAGGACAGAAGAGAAATATTATTAAGTATGATTAAGTTTTTTCATGATGCTTTTATTACCAGTAACATAAACTATCGTAGAGCATATATAATGATGGCGATGACAATGATAGGTAATAATAACAATGGCACAGTGACGCAATAAATAACACCCCATACCATTCACATTCTTTATACCACTACTTCTCAGTTACCTTAATCTTCTTATGAAAATGTGATGGAATTTCTTTGGAAATTCTGATAGAATGCTTAATGCTATTATGTGCCTAGTTAACAGTACATACATGGATTGGAAGGAATCCGGGTTTCTGCCTGGACTTCCCAATGGGCCATAGGCACACATAGTAATACCATGCTTAGTAGTGGCATCCCTCAGCTTCCGGTTTTGAAAGTAAGCGTGAATTTCAATCTACAAAATTACATGAAACCAACAAAAAGGGCTTGAAATGAAATGCTTTTTTTCCCGCTTACAATCTTAAAAACGTTTCCCAAAAGTTATGTCATGCGACAAAAAAAGCACCGTAAGTACGTAACAAAAGTGTTACGTCATCATGGGAAGCCATTTATGTACCTGATGATTTGCTGGAAGGATTTTGGCCACTTTCACGATCCTCTGAATCTGCTTTTCGCTAAAGTTGGAAATTCCAATAGCTTTGAGTTTTCCACTTTCAACATGCTTTTCTAATTCCGTCCAGATTGCTTCCAGGTCGGTTTTAAGGTCATATACAAGATTACCGTCAGAGTCCGTTGGGATGAGTTCTTCCTCTGAACGAAACACCACGCCAAAGGGCCAGTGTATCAAGTATAAATCGATGTAGTCCAGTTGAAGTTTTCGCAGGGAAGAATTGATGAAAGTAAGCACTCGCTCGGGATCCATTGCATTCAATGGGAGCTGTTTCAAAAGGGAGGGTTTAGACGTGTTACTTATTATTTTTACTACGAACGTTCATTCATTGATGCATCCTATTTATTATGTAAAGAGCAAACAAATGTTGGCTTTTGGTGCGAAAATACCGATAATGCACTGTTGTATACTCACCTTGGTCGTAATGAAAAGCTCTTCCCTTTTCACTTTGCCAGAATCTAGCCATTTTTTCAACACGTTACCAAACTTCTCCTCGTTCAAGTACAGAGTTGCCGTATCAAAATGTCTATATCCGGCTTCCAATGCAGCATCCACAGCTCTTTCCAATTCTGATGGATCCTCAGTCTACATCAATAGTTTATAGAGAATCGCGTAAAATAATGGTCGGTTTTTCTTTTTAGAATGATATGCTTCTACATATAAAAAAGGTAGTTACAGTGAATATGCTTAAAAATGTACCTGCCACATTCCCAATCCGATCAAGGGCATTTTTGCCCCATTGGGCAATGTTAAGTGAGTTTTTTGTGAGCTCATGTTTCCTGCAGGTAATCTATAAGGTCTGGACTCTGGAGAGATGAACGTGGAAACACTGCTACGAATGATAATGTGCAGCACAAGTACCAAGGGAAAAGCATTTATACTCCCCAATTCATCATGGAGTGCAATAAGCATTTACAAAAGTTATCTTATCATCATATCAAATTCAGCCTTCAATTCGTTCACGAGAGAGGTGGAGAGAAAAGACAGTTTTTTCATTAGTCGAGTTGCTGATAAAGTTACTTGACTTTTATTGACGTTAACTTGCTAACGTGTAACAGGCAACGCATCGCATTTGATAAAATAAATAAATGAACAAAGTGGAATGATCATCATAACTTAAAAGCTGTAACTTATGGTCATATTATAACGGCTGAATATAAAGAGCCGCAGTCGTTACAATCGCATTATTATCACACTTGAACCATGAATTTGTGTGAAGTATCCACAAAAAATGAAGAACTTTAAAATCAACATATTATCAACATTATGCAACACCTTCTCGATAATTCTATCGCTTTATATAGGTGGGTAATATTACTAATAAGTAATTATGTAGGTTGTCTTTTGATGTCTTTGTTTGCCTCTAGCAACTTGCTAGTAGCAAGCAGTGCTCCTCAAACAATGTGTTTACATTCAAGTTTGCTAGCAGCTACAATATAGCTGCCATATATTGGGTTTTTCGTATTTGATCTTACTACTTCATTAGCTTTATTGTGGGTGGGTGGATTCAGTCAGACTCTTTTCAGCTAATTGGTCTTCTAGGATCGATCGATGGTCTTGTATGGTCGATATGCATAAATTTTTTTAGCAAAGTTTGTTATGTATGTAAATTATGCTATGAAAAGGAAAGCTATTTCTATCCAAGCTCAATTTATTTTGCTTAAAACATCTTTTCAGTACAATACATAAGTGAAAAGTGAGAGTAAATGATAAAAATATGCATACCTACTTATCTTCACGTTGATAAGCTATGACGTATTTACTTGTGAAAACTCCCCAAACCGTACGACCAGTGACGTTATCAAAGAACATTTTATGTGGTACGAAATAAGACATTATTTTTACTTGAACTTTGCAGGTAGCTTCAAAATGGGCATTCAGGATGCTGTTTCCAACTATAAAGAATACAATAAGGAAAGGAACAGAGAATTAGGTACGGAATAGAGATAATGTATACAAGTTTTCAAATCCCAAACTCCATTAATACTAGAAGCGCACCCTTTTGGGCCACAGAAAGATCTTCCAATTTCTCCTTTATCAAGACTTTCCAAACGTCTCATGTCAACATTCGTCAGCTTAAAATCAAAAATCTAAAAGCAAAAACATAATTTGTTAGGCTATATTAGAAAAACGATGCTTAGATGTGCAAAACATCAATTTCATAATTATTTACATTAATATTTTGTCGTAGTCTTTCTGGGTTTGTGCTTTTAGGTACAACAGCTACTTCCTGTTGAACCAAAAACCGAAGCAGAATCTGAGCACTAGACTTATTATGCTTTTTGGCGATTTCTACAACCACGGGATCATCAAGAAGATTAGGTATTTCATACTTTCTGAAATTACATAAAAAGCAATATTTACACTACAATTGACCTTCAATGCGAGATGTCCACACGACAAAAAAAGTAAAGTCAATAATAATTTTTATGTGCGTACACTTCTGGCGATTGTGCGCGCCCAGGGGATCCTAATGGTGCATAGGCTGTGATGCTAATGTTATGTTTTACGGCACAAGCTCTTAAACTGCGATTTTGAAAATAAGCATGTATTTCTACCTGAAATAAAATCAGTTTAAAAAAATTTATCATATAAAGTTGGTATTGACTAAAAAATTGAAGGACAAATTTTGGTCTAATATTTACTTGTATGTTTGCTGGTGGAACTCTAGCTATCTTCATAATTTTTTCAACTTGTCTCTCACAGTAATTTGAAACTCCAATCGACTTGGCTTTTCCTTCATGAACTAATGTCTCCATTGCCTTCCACACACCCACTAAATTAGTAGTTTTATCATAAAGTATGCTTCCATTCTCATCGACCGGGAAAAAAGTATTTTCATCAACAAATTTAACTCCAACAGGCGTGTGACAAAGATACAAATCTACGTAGTCTAATTGAAGTTTCTTGAGAGACAAGTTAAAGAAAAATGGCACTTTCTCAGGGGTCAAACCGATCCATGGAAGCTATCGTAAAAAAGTACACAGAACACTATGAAATGTACGAATGTACTCTAAACTACCTTATCATTTTTCCTGAAATCTGAACTGTATGGAGAAAACAGATCAACTGACGTAAGTATATACATATACCTTTGTTACAACAAACAAATCTTCCCGTTTTAATTTTCTTGCATCAAGCCAGTGCCTCAGAACTCGTCCTAAAACATGCTCGTTTTCATAGAACGTTGCAGTGTCAAAGTGTCTATAGCCTGCCTCCAGTGCATCTTCCAAAGCAGCTTCTAATTCTTTATGGTCATCAGCCTGGTTTTAGTAAATTGAATAAAACATGTTGCTAGATCATGCAGGTAAATTATGTAGTACGAAATCCTTTTTCACTTTGACAGTTACCATTGAAAGACCAAGTCCAATGATCGGCATGTTTTGTCCATTTGGAAGTCGAATCTGTTTTCGCGTTTCAGGATCTTGATTTATTAAATCTTTTGCGGACAACATTGCAGTACAATGCCGTAATTCAGGATTCCCTCACCAATATTCATAAATGGCCGTAAGGCATCTATTATCTGTGCTGTATCAACGCATGCAGAAAAACACTGCGGCGACTCAAAGAATTCTAGGAAAAAGTGGTGTACTCTTATTTGCATGCAATAAGCAGAATGCAGAGAGCATCACAGTAACTGTATCACCTCATTCACTTCCACCTCGCCACTACTACCTTAAGAATGCAAAGGAAAACGCACAAATGTCCATTTTTACCAACAAAATTGTCCTCGACAAAACTAATTGGTTAGATTTGAAACACTCGAAAAAAGTAATCAGTGATCTAGTAAGTGACGACGACGGTCGACTGTGTCTATAGAATGCGTTTTCTACATTCAGTGTAACCGCTGTGCAAGATGATATGTTACAAGATGTTGATTTCGTATTTATATTCATTCAACTTGACTTGATTCCCATCCTCATTGGTGCTTGCTCCTGCCGTTTTCATGTTTAAATGGTGGTGATAATAATAATGTGTGCTTAGTCTCTGTGGCCTGCTTTAGACCTCATCATTATTATTATCTTCATCGCCAAAAGCAGTAGTACCAACAAAACTACAACAACAACATGATCATCATCACGAAGAGTTACATTATTTTTACATTCCGCTTGACCTTGAAAATTTGTCATGCGAATAAAGCATACAAGGCAACATCAACAGAAGATGAGCACTGAACAGCACGCGTGTTAAATGTTGTGAGAACAAAAACAAAAAAAATGCTAGCAAGTACAAAGTTTCTACATACAAGTGGTTTATGGTCTATAAGTACAATGACTAACCGCAGAGCAACTTATGAAGTAGAAATAAAACGTTTAAAAAATACATTTCTTTTATTGCATACATAGTAATAAAATAATTTATTCAATGGCTATAGTTTACCATTGAACTTCAACAGGTTTATAACCGCTTTATCATACATGCATCCACCTAAAAACGTGGACTGGCAATAATATTTTGGCTCAAAGCAGATTTCACTCTCCACTGGAGATTGGACTGGTCCAGCACGACAAAAGTAAATGGATATATTTAGTTACAATTTTAGAGATGATACATGCAGGTAGGTAGAAGGTGGTTAGGGTTATAGGAAGATTAATTTCGATTCTATGTGGTTTTTTTAAATGACTGGTACTTACATGTGTAAAAAATAAGCAGAGCTGAAAACCTCCTTTTAATGAGTGGTTTACATAAAACAATTTAGTGTATACAATTTTACACGCCCTCACCTTCTTACCTAATATCAGAGCAGCGAAACTTTTCATAGTATTAGTATGTACCTATGTCATGTAGGTGTATGTTGCGTAGTGTGTAGTATAGTAAAAAGCTGGTAAAAAGTAATGTAGTTTTGTAAACACAAAATAATACGCCAAAAATCTCATTTACAATAACCTTTATTTTGCATAAATTAATGATAAGTTTATAAGTTTGTGACTTTTGATATAATTTATGAGACTAAATGTGGATCCATGAACCATTTGACCCGTGAGCTTTGTTGCAATTTTTCCTTCAATTACTACTCTCACGAGAATAAACTTTTTTGTAAATACATAGGTAACTTTCCATTTGTGTGTTGCATATTGCATACCCTATATTTTGATGCCAAATATATTTTCAAAACTTTATGACTTCCAATGATCCAAAGTTACAGCCCAGAAAATTATGACTCTCTAATACGTCTATGTTCTTCCTAAATTATGTCTTCGTCAATCATTGTAGTCGTCTTGAATCTTTCCCTTTTCATCCGGATGTCAAAAAACTGCCGTGCAATAAATAACAGAATAGTAACATTTTTCATTGGCTTAATTTTCCTGATATTAGCGGCTATGTTTCAATCAAATGGGCAGAAAAACATAAATGTTCATCGTATTACATTACATATACCTATATCAATCGTATCTAACGTCTACAGTTTTGCAAAAATGTACTTCTCTCTACTTTCTTACAGCAGTAGTTGTCCGCTGAACAAACTGCTGAAAAAATGCAGACTGAAAACTAAGTAATAAACTTTTTTGTTCCTTTTCGTCACATTAAATTACCTGTCTTTTTTTTGAATACTTGTTATGACATTAATACATAGTAGTACATAATATATACTAGCTAGAACCGCGACAACTGCGACCTTTAACAACTTTGCCTTTGACCGTTTTCACCTAATAAGTGATAATGAATGAACACAGCCATACATGATGTCAGTCAGTATTCAATAGAATGAATGGCGGTCATTCAATGGCCAATAAATTCATGTACTCTTGAAAGAGAAACAAGATTTAGCATTCTTAAAGCTAAATCTACTCTTTCTATCAACTAAAGAAGTGCACTTTGTTTTAAATTGGACTTTTTCTAGCATATCGCGAGTAATTAATGAGATGACATTGGTTTTTGACAATAAGAAACAAATATTTTTTGCCGTGGATTTAAAATATATGCTGGAAAATAAGGCAAGTCGATAGAAAATTAAAGAAGCGCGGCTGCCCGAAATTGTATGCAATATGCATGCATTATATATATGAGATCGCTTCGTATTGCATAAGAGCAATAATTAATTTTTAATGTGACATATGTAGTTTTCGTATCCTGCTGTCGTCTAGTCAAATCTTTATCTCTTCATGATTACACTGAAGGACTTATTATTGTTGCCTGATTGCCTTTTCACGGACTTACGGAATTTAACAGAAAATTGGAAATGCAAAATGGAATGGAAATGCTTAGAAAGATACATTATCAATTGGCCATAAAGCTATACGCTTGATGGTTTGAGCTGTCCTGAGAACTGCGAAAAAGTGTGTTTTCAGCTTTTTTAGCCTCAACACATGCTGATGATGTGTAAATGTGTAGTAATGTGTAATGCTGCTGCTAAGCATGGCTTGATAATATTTGATGATAATAATAAGTATTTGATGACATCAAATGCACGTGCATTTTAATGCTTTTAAAGTGAATTATATTTTAGAGAAAGTATTGTTTTCGTTTGTTTGGTTGTTGTGTGATAACTCTGGAGAAAGTGTCTTAAACAAATAAAATGTCGGCTGCTGGAAATTCCATGACTGGGGACGGAAGAGCGGCCATCGAAAAAACAATTTATGTAAATCAGTCGGATATTTTTACAAGCATCAGTGATAGTGATGACGAACTGGAGCAGGTATTTGAACTGACAAGATGTGAAAATTGGGTACGAGAAAATGACTTCAAAAGGGTAAGTGTTCTACCACCATACTTTTCCGCTAATGGCTCAGCAAATTTGTCAACATTTTATCTATTGTGTCATAATCACATTGCAGATTTGCGTCCAGTTTCCTGATGAATATTTAGCGTATTCTTCTAAAATAGTGGAATGTTTATCAAAGAGAACCGGGCAAAAATTCTTCATTCTTGCCGATTCTACTTATGGAAGGTAAAAACTGAATAATTAAAGAAAATGGTCGATTATGGAATTATTATGCTCGTTCTTTTGACATTTATGTGTGTTTTTCAGTTGTTGTGTGGACGAGAAAACTGCTCAACATGTACCTGACGCAGATTCTATTATTCACTTTGGTCCATCATGTCTCTCAGTTACGTCAGGAAGATTTCCGGTCCTGTATATTTTTACAAAACCACCATTAAGTTTGGCCAAACTAGAAAAGGTGTTTAGAGACAACTTTAGTGTCAGCGAGCGTGTATTAATTTTATATGACGTCATTTACGACTTTGCAGTACGTAAGTTGATTAGTGACACTAATTAAGTGTGCCACATTTTGTTCATTTTTTGACAAAAAATCCGAAAGGAATCACTTAAACGTAAGAATGATAACTTTATGTATAATCCATTGCATTACAGATGAATTATTTACAAAAATTACGACTGACTTTCCGCTGGCCAAGAAATCCACGCTAATTGTACCCAGAAATCCGCCCTCGTCTAATAATGCTACATCCACGAATAATGAATTAGTTAAGCACAACAGGATAATTCCATGTGATACTGTTCAGGAGCTAGAATACCACAAAATATTTTTTGTAGGTCAACGTGCACTTCCAAACCTGCTTTTAGCTATGCCTAATAACACGTTTAAAGTTTACGATCCTTCGGTAACTTGTCAAGAATCAGTTGTTACGCAGACCTCGGCAATCGATAAGCTGATCAGAAAACGCAGTTATTACGTAGAAAAAATAAAGGATGTCACATCGGTTGGAATACTTGTTGGTACTTTAGTACTCCAGAATTACCTCAGTTTAATTGATAGATTGAAGCAAATTTTAGGCAAGGCTGGAAAAAAGTACTACATTGTGTCAATTGGGGAAATTAACCCATGCAAACTAGGCAACTTTATGGATATTGAATGCTTCGTGTTTGTTGGATGTCCAGAAGTAGTGAATTATTACATTAGTGACGAGTCGAAAGGACAGTTTTTTCAACCCATTGTTACACCCTATGATGTCGAGTTGGCATTTTGTGAGGGTGTAGCAGAGAAATGGGGTCAACAGTATGTAATCAATTGGAGCTTTCTAATGCAAGATGGTATACTTTGATATTGAATTCAACCATGTTAAAATTCATGTAAACTAAAAACTGATTGCTGCAATTTTATTGTTTAAATGTCTTTAATTGTTATTTAAAGGGGATCCAAACGTAAAACAAGTGGAAGAGGACGTGTCACTGATTACAGGGGGAATGAGAAACGCGCTGATAAGCAACTCATCCGCTGAAAACGACTCAAGTTCTGGTGTAGTCAATTGGCGAGGGTTGAGTGAGAAGGAGGAAGTGGTGAACGATCCAAGTAAAGTTTATCAGGGCCGTAGTGGAGTTGCTGCGTCGTACTCAGATGAACCTTCTGTGAAATCAACTTGACAAAAAAGACATTTAACAATTTTATATTGGATGCAGAAAATGTTCACATGAGTAAAAGTTAAATTTGAAATAAATGTGTTTATAATAACCAAAAAACGTGCAAAATTTGGTAAAAAAATTACGACTGCATACTTTTGTTGAGTTATGTAACTACTTTTCTCCAAACTTGTCCGTTAATATCGCTTTCGAGCTATTCTTGAAGCAAAACAACCTTTAAATGACTGGAAACGTATATCTATTTCCCCCTCTTCAAGCTGAAAACAACAAGGTATTGTATCGGGCATTAAAGCTGTGTTTGACGCTTACATTTGTGAACTGCTATAAACAATGTTAGCTAATCTTCAGTGTTTGCTTACCTCGTCAAATGAATAAATATCATGATAACACGACGGACTCATGCATTTTCGCACGCATCTAAGCTTATCAAGGTCAACTAGACCCAGACACGCTGGTGTCTGCTCACATGCAGCTTCCCATTCTCTCCACGCAATTTCCTATGAATTAATCAAACATTTATCTGGAAATTGTTAAAATTTTAAATCGTCACAAACGTTTTTATTGCAGTAATCAGAATTACATTTTTTGGCGATTCCACGTAGTCAAACTCTGGAAAAGCAAATACTTTCTCCGTACTGGTTCTCTGAGCGGTTACAATGATAACCAACGCTGTTAGCAATGGCTGCATAAGTATCGCTAATTGGAAGGGATAAATCAGCATAGTCATGTTAAGAATGTTTGAGCTGTTGTTGTCTCTCTGTAATTCTCTCTGAAACACTACAACAGCCACAGCGAGCTGTACATTACGTTGAAAATAATCAGTGTTCTAGACAATGGGGCACTGTTGGTGGTAAACACATTCTTAATTATAGAAAGAAAATTGGAATTTGGTTTAAAATGTAGACTAGTATCTTCTATATAACACCATATGACTGTAAAGTATTGTTTTGTGGTAAGCAGTAAGCAGAGCCGGTATATGGGAATTGTTGACTTCTAGGGAAAATGAATGGGGTCGACACGAGGATACTGACTGACTGACTCCACACTACAGTCCGTATTCCATTATGGAATTTCCGTATCATTATTGTCAAATACAACATACCACACAACCGTGCCTTCTGCATCGCATCTGCTAAAATGGAAACACTGGAAAGAGAAAATCGATAAATCCTCCTAAATGTTCTTGTGTTTTCCCTGCTCGCTTGTGCAACCCGGATCGGGTTGAGAAACTTAGGTATACAACTTATGCTTGTACTTTTCTGCCTCACTTGAAAATAACTGATATTAATTTTATTTAACAATGCGTTTTAATGAATAGTGTCTGTTTAGCCAAAGACAACGCTGGCCATACTTGGGACGATCGTGAAGAGAGATGGAAACCTGATTAAATTTGCAAGTTTCAAACCGCCCCAAAATACGATTTTCTAGATATATGTAATCTCATCTAGAGTGCAAGCTAAGAAAGAGCCATAAGTTTCCGTCTCCTCCTTTCCTGCATGCAGCTGCAAGGTGATTGATTACTATGTCTTTATATTTATCTCATTACTTTATCGTGTTAAAGCGTGTCTATAATTTAACGTAAATACTTTGAAATAAATGTTTCATAATAATAACAACTCATTTTTATTATTTTATTTTACATTAGTCAAAGTGTACTTCAGTTTTCACTTATACAACAAAAACAAGAAGAAAGAAATAATAGCACACTTAGCACATAAAAAGCAATACATTTTAATGAATACAACACAATAAAATAAACTTTTTTAAAAATTTAATGACTGAACGTTATACTTGTTACGACACATTGAGTTGCACTTGTATTTAATGAACCGTTCTGATGCATCCTTATTTTTGATCATTGTAGCATCTTTTTCTTGGCAAGCGATCCGACGTCTCCAATTGACTGAATTCAATGTTTAAGATGGGACGCACACCAAATCCATGGTACAAGCTAATTTTGCAATAACATTCTTCGGGAGCTACGATAAGATAGGATAACGATTTTAAAAGACAATAATTAAAACATGTGGGAACGAATATGCTAGCAAAATCTTCTTCTCTCCTAGCCCTGGAGAAGAAAGAAGGAAAAATGACTCAGAAAGTTGGATGGTTTACTTACATGATCTCCTGCCTGCCTGAAAACCAATCTCCCTAGACGTTTCATTTTTAGCAGAGCCATATACACACTGAATTCAGTAAACTGTACAGGATTTGAATGTAAATTCCGTCTGCTATTAATTCTTTCGGCATTTTTCTCTCCGGCAATTTCCAGATACTTTAAACCTACAAAGATGTTCCCAAAAAATCAAATAAATGAAAACAAATTGGGTCAAGGAAATTTAAATATTTGTAGTACATCAGGCAGTAAAGCATAATCAGTTTCAATCGGATAACCTTTCAAATTAGTAATACTGGGTAAAAGTTGTCGCGGATCTAAACTCAGAGGTCCTTCCCTGTACATTCCCGTCCTTACCAAATGTTCATACATATTTGGTGGTATTCCCGTCAGCGCGCAATCAATATTGTCAACACATTTTCGTACATTGATAACCAACTCTGATAGACTTGTCAAATGTTCAAAGACGGAAGTCAATACCCACTTGCTTTCAGCGGTGAAGATGACAGACAGTTTTCGCAGATTCGGATAAACCTGCTTGAGCCTTCGTATACAATTTCCACTCAGGTCACAGGGGTTATGGTCGAGTGAAAACTGAAATTCTTCCAGGGTATAACAAACAGTACCTTTGTTTCCACTAGTATACAGAATTGCGTTCAAGTCAAAATTTCGTCTGTTGCAACTGTTTAAAATGATTCTCTTCAACTTGGGTAGGTTTCTATACGAAAAGTTTGCAAGTGTCATGCAAGACTCATCACCATAAAAAGTTCCTTCAATATCCAAATTTTCCAGTTGTGACATACATGGAAATTCTATAGCTTTGGTGTTATTGCACTGTAAATCAATGATGCGTAGTGTTCTTAGCGTGTTACGCTGCGAATGAAGAAACTGCTTAAAAAGATCAGTATCAAAAAAAGGTTCTCGCAGTACAAATGTTAGCGAACTGAGCTGTGCGTTAATTTCGCCGAGTGAAATGAGACATCGATCAGACATTGGAAAGCTAATCTTAAGATTTCGCAAGTAACGCAGTTTCATATCTTTCAAAACGTCAGCAGCATCCCGGGGCCAAACAATATTTTCACTGTCGCACCAAAGAGAAAGCGATTCGAGAAATGGTGCTGCCTGTAGCATAGACTCCAAGAGATTTCGCCGTGATGTGAGTAAGCTTGTTGTGAGAGAAGGTCTGAGCTCCCCATGAAGTGAATTGCAAAACTCAAGACTTTTTAGACTAGAAAGCTCCAAGGGACCAAAACATTCTTTGGTAAAGTCGTCAGCACTTTCAAATGCCAACTTGACACTCAAACTTTGCATGGCCGAGCCAAATTCCAATAGGAACTCCTTCAAGAGGTGAATGAATGGAGGAGCAAACATGTAGGGTCTAATGTCAAACTTTACAAAGGGTAGCTCTCTTCGCATATCTTCATACTGTAATGCTGACATGACCTTAAGAAACTGCTGAATAGTGTCCAGATCTGGTCTAATGCGAATTAAGTTGATCTTGTAGAGAATCCCAAAGACGATCGGATTACTTACCTTTTGAAGTGCTTTGGTTGCTGGTGCGAACCATTTGGTGCAAACCAGACGGCATGATTTCAGATCTTTCTCAGGGAGGTACTGAAAAAAATGTTCCAGCACCTGAAATATTATATAAATTCTGGTGGTAATTCATCTTGCATCCAATGACAAGCTATTTTAATCGTCTTTATAGGTCACTAGTCACTATAATGCCTTACCAAGTCCACCATTAATGGATGAGTTTCTGGCGTTAACATTTTGATTCAATGGCCTAAGATTCCAGTCAGCGTTTTTGGGGCAAAGCAATATTTGACGTCTCACGCTATCTTTTCCAACATGTCACTGTTAATACTAATGTTTCGATTTATTAAGTTAGGAAGATGTACATTGACACATATTATTTCTTAGAATGACTTCCAGTAATTGGATCGTATATAACGCTAAAAATGTATCAATCGTTGGTCGCTTGATAAGTTATATTAGCTTGGCTTGGCTCGTGGTGACTGATGGTGAAGAACAAACAAGGTGCAGTACTATGAGTTTTATGCACAAATTATGCGTATTTGTGCTTCAGTTTTGAAAGCACTTCAAACAATTCAAACTCAAACTATTTTGACGTAAAAGGTGCTTCATGTTCGGTTTCCACACATGTAATGGAAATCATCTGTATTGTAGCTGGTTTTTAATATCTTACATGCTTACGTCCCAGCCAAAATGATGATCAAAACTGTCTTGTGATGATGATACGCTGCGTTGCGATGTTTGCATATATGTATGTAGTCAGTGTGAGTAACCTTGAATAATTTCATTTACACTTTTTTGCCCACGAGATGAGACTGCATACTTTGTGATCAGTAGCTAGTGATGCAGAGTAAGTACAAGAGACAATAACAGCGCATTTATGCAGTTTTTAGACAGGGTAGGTTTATGGTGCTATATTATCATTTTACCATGCATAATATTTGTATTGCCCCAAAGATGCAAGCACGACAAAACTATTAGTTTTGTCTGCATGAATTAAGCGGAAACACATTAATGGGGATTGGGTATCATTTATAGGACGGATGTCGCGAAACGGTTAACGTAATATGTATGGAAGACTTTGGAACGGTTATGGGTTATGAGGTTTTAAAGGTAGTAAGTTTGCTTTTGGGCTAAAAAGTCCTTGAATAAATTGCGGTATTGTGTTAATAGTGATTCATTTATATATGTTACGAATTCTGAAAACAGCATTTTTAACTTGAGCCCTTTGTTTATATTTGTTTTTATTATATTTAATTATTGTGAAGAAAAAGACATCAACAATTCTGAGCCCAGAGAGCCCCTGAGGTTCTCCCAATGTGAAAAGAAACTGCAGAAGAAAAAATGCATTTTTAGCCATTTAAAATGGTCTAGCTGTTGTCTGCAAAGTTATAGGCAAGAGTGCAATTTTGTAAACTTTAAAAATCATGTGTACAATGGGAATCTGTGAGGACAAAGACGCAACTTTCTCTTCTGCGCTGCTTTCATGCTCGTCCCAAAAATAGGAACAGAATGCAGAGTTCACACACAAGACGCAGTTGTTGCAGTGCAAACACGAGAGGACGATAAACTAAACAACTTGAAAGAAACTGCGACGCAATAGTTGACGAGTAAAGCGAAACAAGTGAAAATCTTGAAGTAAAGTCTATTTTTATTCTAATAACGTCGCAATCGCATAATTAACTACATCAAGATAATAACATTTAATATTTAGATATACACAGTCACAGAGAATTATAGAGTACATGATGCATCAAATGGAACGGTAACGGCATATTTCTACTGATTTATTGATATTATGTTTAGTCAAGTTTCCTGACCCAGACAAGTTCGGAAAATATCTGTTCACGTGTTCTCCTTGGGTTGATAACCTACCAAGCGATCAGACGCATTAGCAGAATGCTTTTACGCTTGTTTAGGTTGTTTGTTGTTCAGAAGATTGAAAACAGACACAAAAACTTAAACTAGCACATATAACTAATACTACCCTATTTGCATACTTATATAATTATTAGTTACTTATGTAGGACAGCAATAAAGTTGTGGAAAAAGAATCTCGGTTGATTGACTAGCTGTTTTTATTTTGAGTTGGATAAAGTCCAAATTCCATTTGGAGGAAACTCTTTACTTCTGACATACATATAAAACTCACATAATATTTGTAAACTTGCACGTATCTACTACACTACTGTTACAGAACTATAAGAAAGATTAAAACTATTTAAAAAACTGCGTAGCTGGCAAAACTTAAATGCAAAATTACTCTGTACGACATCCCTTGCATGTGGTCAAAGTATGATCGTTACTCGTTCGTACTCTTTCATTCACTAATCTAACTTACCTACTATATACAGTTACAATAATATATACACGAAAAGAGCGAAATATGGAGACATCAATGCTTTCTATTTCATACATATTTTTAATTAAATCAGGTCGACGAGCTGCGTGTCAGGATAATAAAATTAATATATACACGAAAAGAGCGAAATATGGAGACATCAATGCTTTCTATTTCATACATATTTTTAATTAAATCAGGTCGACGAGCTGAGTGTCAGGATAATAAAAATTTTGAGTCAAAATAGTCAAGAAATGTGAATCGAAATGCTAAAAATCATGACAGTTTAGTATTATGTAGGTATATGACAGTAGTAAACTAAATAGCATAAGTATCTACAATAGAATTATTATATACTGACAGCAGTAAAGTTGACTTTCACATCAGCTCAATCATTTATTGAGACAGAAAGCGTAATACTATTATGTCTGAAGAAATTCATCTATGATTGTCGTTTCACTCATTTACATACCACGTATAAAGATAATTTTTACACATGACACACAGTTTTATCCTTCGGAGATCACACTAGCTGTACGCAAAAAATACTGTACTGCAAAACCCGCTGAAGGTGTCCATAATAAAGACTAGACGACATAACATTAACAAAATTTTAAAAAATAAAATACAAACTCGCTTTTCGCTAGGGATTACAGGTTTGCAAATACAGTAGCGTAACAATAAGAGCTTTGTTAGCTCAAAAATCATAGTATGCATTACTTTCTTACAAATATCGTTTATTATTTACAACACTTGTTGATTTATACTTATTTAAAAATATGAAAATTACTTTACCACATTAACTAAAATATAAAAAATAACACCTAATAAATCTAGGAATGGTTTACTACAACATTAGCTGCAAATTTTGCTGACCTCCTCTTCATGGTACTCGAAAGCTAACCTTATACATAATGTAATAATTTAGAGATTATTTTACATTACATCTAGCAGTACGATTCGACTACAATAGCGACTCATCACACATCTAAATTTTTAAATTATACACTTGTGACATTTTTAAAAGTTTAAACAAATGAACCTACATCAGGCTATAAGAATTCGTTTAGTAGATTGTTTACATGTACGACTAGAAAGCAGAAAAAACTCCAATAAACTCGACAAACTTTACATAGGTTGCTTGAATAATTAATTAATTTGCATGACATTAGTCAATTTGGTATGGTTATGTCAAATTTGGTGGTAAAAGTAACTTTTGTTACAAAGATATAGCCAATTTCCATTTTCTTGGCACCTCTAGGGTACCTGATGGGCACCTGAGGACTTTGAA
>JAHZMZ010004015.1:0-21827 GCA_027743805.1 Lepidocyrtoides sp. E14 | reverse complement strand
TTTTCTTTCCTTGCCTTTTTGCGTGTACAACCCTTTTTCCAGAAGAGATCCCATATGGCATTGCGTAAAGAGTTACATAAGCTAAGTTTACCAATACCATCATCATCGTCATTGTCGTCGTCGCCGTCGTCGTCATCATCATCAAACACTCTAAAGTTGACTATTAACACCACTCCTCCTGTTACTATCTCTTGCTGATCTCAATGAACTTGCTACTAGCAGTGGCAGCAACCAACTCCATTATTTTCATGATCATCCTTATAAAGCAGTACATTATCTATTCATTCTCTTCTATCCATTTGCATTCATGTTATGAAGTACTTCAGGTTACTCTTTTTAAACCACTTTCCCAGACTAGATATAAATACTTTTGGTATGTTATCGAACAAAGCTACCGTGTACGCAAGAACAACTAGTCGTAGAAGTATGCTGCAGGAGGAGGAGGAGGAAGAGGAGGAAGTCAATGGTGGTTTGATGATGGTGACAGTGATAGCAGTCCATGAGTGAAGTGAAAGCAACAGCGTTTATAGCTGCTTGCTAGTTACTTAGTAAAAGCGGCTACTTTCATACATAAACTTATATTTGAGGTTGCATAATGTAGTACGGACACAGTAGTAGAAAGGGAACTTTTGCACCTATTTTACATGCGTTCTAGAGAATAAGCAGGGGGGAAAGATGATGCATTTTTTAAGAGAGGAAGAGCAAGCACTGAAAACAACATATTATGGTGGTATTACTTCTACAGATGAAGAGTAATCTGATGTTATTACCTTTTTCTAGTACCATCATCAATGAAGCTGTATCCATAAAAACACTAGTTAAGGCCAAACGTATAAATTTTAGATTGGGGTGAATGCTCATATCATGGTAAAATATTTTTTTACTGTTGGCTCAACAGCAAACAGTTTTGTGCATAATATACTTTCTTTGCTATTCCTTGTTTGGCAGCAGTTGTTGATGACTTGCTATTTAGAATCAGATAAATAAGTACCTAAAAAAGAGCGTGTTAAAGCCTTAAAGCTGTTTGCTGAAAAACAGGGTCACGTTGTTATGACTTTGTACTAGTATACACAAAAACTTCATGTTGTGCACACGCATTCATGTTAAAAAACACACAGGTAGCAGCTACTTATCACTGCACAACGAAGCACAACACAACAAAGCGACGAATAAGCAAATTAGCTAGTTTGTTCATGGCCCTATATACATAGGTAAGTATTATGTATTTAGAGTTTGTTTGCTAATGTGATTTTGACTAGAGTAAAAGTTTTCCCAACTTGTTTTAACAAAATTGCTATTTTGTTCAAGGGGCGCAGTGTATTTACAGGTGTAAATAAAATGTATTTTTAAATCAGAAATCATAATAATTTGTAAAAAAAATAATGTATTCCTTTCATCATCATCATTTTAATAGTAATTTTTACTATTTATTTTCAATAAGTTTCTTTAATTTACCCATTTTTCTTAATGTGACCTATACGTTTGCAATAAAGTGATGAGAATAACAATGCTTCAATCGTTGATGTAGACAAGGAAATAGTAATGATGTTATAGTGAGACAGTGCTATAAACAGGCAGACAGGCAAAATTGATGTTGTCGTTAATTCCTCCTGAATAGTCATTGAGTAGATCACTACTATCACAACAGTAAACTCTATATTCTGAGTGTGTAGTGTAGAGCGCTGCTAAAGAAAGCAAGTTTCACATACAACAAGCTTTAACAATTACATTAACTCAATATTATTCTTTCTCTTGCTATTATCCGATTACATTATGTAAATTGTAGACAAAGTGAAGTAAATAAAGCTATTATTGTGCCACGTACAATGCTACCGTTGGCAATGTGCATGTTGGCTCCAATTGGAAAGCTCGTCTGTCTCATTGTTTTGTTTATTGGATTGGTTGTGGCAGGTAGAAAAGTATTTACAAGTAAACTAGTCCAAAAAGAACTAAAAAATAATCCTTCTTATTCAAAGTTTTTTTCCCTGTATTTACAACTCAATATCCTCCTCATGATAATAATGATCATTGATCATCATCATCATTTCAGTCTAAATCAGACTTACTACGCACAAAAACGGGGAAATTAGGTAGAGACCAGGGTATTACAGAAATTAGTTTTATGTAAAATTCGGGAATAATGTTTCGCCATAGTTTTCGCTTGATTCGATCATCAAGTCAATCCACTGAATAGTGTACCACCATTGCTGCTTCATCTGTTTTATTACAAGTTATTGTCCATTTGACTATTGACTCTGAGAATCTGTACGTCGTCTTATTTATTCTCTGCCTAGTATTCACCCACCAAAACCAATCCTCTTTATTAGACAGACACAGACAGACAAACAGCACATTGGATGAATAAGGTGGAAAGTTAAAAGAAGATGAAAAAATACTGGTTTGATGATGATGATGATGAAATATCCTGGAGATTTTCTGGGCAGCTTAGAAGAAGGCAGAAAGGGAAAAAAAGCTGTGTTCGCAAATAAGTTTTACTTGTTGTGTCTCTTCTCCTTCTTCTGTCAGTCAGTGAGTGAGAGTGTACCCAGGACTATTAGATGTATAAAGCAGTGGTGTTACTTGATGTAACTGCTATATATTATGCTGCTGGTGTGTGCACCTTTTTTAAACGAAGACTATTTCAATAAAAAAAGCAGAAAGGCAAGCCAACTCAAGTATTTAAGAAACAGTACCAAGGACTATATCAGGATATAGTAGTAGTAGTAGTATGGCAGATTAGAAGAGCAGGATTGCACGGACATAAAATATTGCACGTATATTTTTAAGTACTTGAACACGTTCTTTGTCGTCCTTCTGCGTTTTTCTATGTACACACGACATGATTGCATACAGTTAATATAAAAAAGTGGGGGCTATAAGCATGGAAATGTACAATGTTTGTTAGGATTACTAATACCACTACTGATGCTGCTCTGTTTCTCTCTCTCTCTCTAAAATCCTCCACTGATATGGTATCTTGGTTCTAGTAGTAGCTCAGTTTTCACTACCAAAAACGAATAAAAACATTTTTTCCGGTGTTTTTAAGGAAAAGGTACTTTTCCCAAAATGACTTTTTTCTTGTGTACTGGCCATCATCTAAAAGGCAGCCGGGCAACGTAGTAATAATGAAATGGAGTACTGCTTCACTGCCGCTGATGCTGCTGCTGAATATCACCACTTATGTACATGTACACGAGTGTACTGAGAGCGCTGAGCAGGAGGAAAACGGAAATGATGAGAATTTGCTCGTAAAAATATTGTGGTTGGTGGGTAGCTGTTTTGTAGAGAAAAGAAGGAGTGATATTGCACTTCGCAGTTAAACCAATTTAATAGCTGAAAACCTTACCCTTATTCACTTTCTTTATTCTTATTATGTATTATTATTGCTTCTCTTCTTCGTCATCTTCTTTCTCGTTGTATGACCATGGCGGTCATGGTGAAAAGGGTCTATAAAATCCTCATTTATTTCTTTCAACAAGAGCGTTTCAGTATGAAAGAGATCTAATGGTTATTGCATAATACGACGTTGGCGTTACGATGACAACAAAACCTACACCACGTACTCTGTTGAGAAATGGAGAAGGGCTCAGTTGAACAAGTTACATATTTACAGAAAAGTAAACCAACGAATTAATAGGATTCCCGAACGCATTTTGTTGAATCTTTCTTTCTTCCCAATTTTATTGGACAATTGACAAACATTCATTACACAAAGTGGTTATGCTTTACTACTGATGCTACTATGCTTTCTGTGACAATATCATGATAATGTAAGCAAACGTGCAAAAAAATAAACTTGTTTGTACATAAAATTGAATGGAATGACTCAGAAGTGCAGTGGTGCATGGTAAATAGGGCTATTATCATGTATGTATTTCTTTCCATAATTAAATACCTCCCAAATTTCGTAAATTGTTTGATGAAACGGTGAAAAAAAAAGTTGTTGGAAGAGGTTTTGAATCCGTGAGGCACTCAAAGCTTGTTTAAATATGAGTACCTAAGTGATATAGGTAATTGAATGTAAAACGAAAAACATGCTTAATTTTCTTTCTCTCTTCTGAAACTTTTGTACGGAAAAGAAGAAAAAAACTTTACAAAATATAAGTAGCTGCTGTTGTTGTGGCTTCCTTCTTTTTTCATTCACTCTTTTCACTTTAACAACCTACTTGGCATTGTGCTTTGAGGCAAAAAGTTTAATTTTTCAAAGGTAGTAGAAAGGAATTTGAGTTTCATTATCAATAATCCGTTTGTTCAAAAGAAGAACTTTTCATATTGGCAAAGGAGTACTTTTTTCATTTAAAATAAAAAAAAAATCCCACACAATGTTGTTAAAACTTTTTTTTATAAACTGACTACACATTTCAGACCTTACAATCTCTTCTTACAAAATGTAACTTCAACTAATAAGGATTTCACAGGCAAATTAATTGTATGGCAAGTAAGCCCATGAAAATATGTATTTAATGCTTCTGCTAAACCATTAAGCCATAATCATGTCAAAACTGCGGGGATCAGAATAACGTTCAAAAATTAAATGAAGCTCTCAAACTTTCGTTGCAAAATCCCTTTCAATCCATTCTCTAAATTTGGCTGTTGGCAAACTAAATTAGTTTATGAAAGCAAACGATATCTTAATTGGCATGATGAATCATGCAATTAAAAAAGTGAATGGAAAAAAGTTGTGGGTCAACAACATACATATTTTTAATACCATCTTCATTTAACAAATATCCTCATACTTGTATTTGTAAGATTTTATACACTTATAACTAAAATTAAATTTAAAACTTCTGGTATACAACATCTATCTATTCATTGAAGTACAACCTTGAACGATAAAAATTAAGTGAAGCCTCTAATATTTCATCATCTTTTGAACTTGACTTGAACTGACAACGAGTAAAATGAGTAATGAAAAGTGAGAAAAGTTAAAAGGCTAACGTAGCAATTTTTGATCGGCATTGGGTTCATTCGGTTGGGTAAAAAAGCATGATAAAATAAACAAAACTAGTTTTATAATTATACTTATTGGACCACTAATCAAAGAAACTCCAGCTAAAAATAGACACTGATAATGAAAAAAGAATGATTAGTGAAATAAAAATATAGTAGAGAGTGTATAATGATGATGATGACGATTGTATGGTTATAAATTTTGTCCGGGTTGAAATGATCTAAAGATTCCCTTTGCATTTTGAAAATGATCATTGAATTGCTCTTCAATCTTCTACTTTACAATGGCAGCATAATGCGGCATGCCTAACAGTGGATTCTCTGCTCTTTTATCTTTTTAAAGTGCATACACTGTCTCTACTCTACACTGATCTGGACAGGTAACCATAAATCTCCAGAAGAACCGTCACCGTCATCGCTGCTTTGAAATTGGTTGATATATTAGCAACTACTAAAAACTGACAAGTAATCGAGGGAGGCAAAGATTGTGTGCGTATGTGTTTGTATGCGCACAATATGTTGTACTTTATGTTTACCATACAACATAAAGGCACAACTGGCTTGTCTTGCAGTGTTTATTAAACTATGTATGATGTTCCAACTTATTTTTTTTTATAAATTACTTCAGAGGGACAGCAAGAGTGTCCGTATTTCAGTATAAAGTGAATCATCATTCGTCCGCTTTATTACATACATACTCTATTCCAGATCAGACGTGCAATATAATTCAATAATTTTTCAATCTTTTTTTTTGTATCTCATTGACATTAATTGTAGATTGAAATTGCTCAAGTGATAAAGCGATAGAACTCATCTTCTTGAAACGATTTCCCTTCCTACGATTTTAGTGGAACGCTACTAAGAATAGAATCTCTTCAGTGGTCGTCCTATTGGTTTTTTTTCTGCTGCTTCTGTTGTACACGCAGCAAAAATCTAGCATAATCTTGTACTTAAACATTACGTACATTTGATGTTATTTTCAACATGCTTTGTTGCAGGTTGCAGCCGTCTTTTTTTGTGAAATTGCGTACAAGACAGAATTAATTTATTTGTGCACAAATAAATTTGACCATAATTTGTTCTCCAAATATTGCCATTATCATCATGTAATCCTGTTTGCAAAGAGTATCATCATCAGTTTTCTCAGCAATTTATAACAACACATTATCCATATTACTTATTTGCTATTTTACTTATTTCATCTGATATTTTTGTATCCATAAAAATATCAAGACCATCCCGTGAGAATTTTTTGGCTTAATGGGATATGGACGAAAAAACAACCAGTGAAAGTACAGAGTCTGAGTAAAAAAAGGTAAACAAAAAAAACAAGGTTCAACTCCAACAAGTTTCAACTTTAACAACGGAAACCACCCTGAGTCATCCTCACAAAAATATCCTGTTTATCAACAGCAGTGGAAAATGTAGTTAGTGAGGAGAAAAGAGTTTTCTATGAAAAATGGTACCAGAGGAGAGAATAACAATAAATAAAAATAGTGCTTCAATTTATTATTATGGTAAATATAGGTGTGGAAGCAGATACAGTATTCTTATGAGACCAGAGTGTAACGTGACTTGTGACTGATCCCACGTCTTTTTTCTCTCTTCGTTGCTTTCAGATTGTCCCTTTTCTATCTCTGCGTTTGCTCCTTTTGCCGGGATTTGGGATGATGGTGGGAAGCATTTTTTCTTACTTTCTTTCCATACGTTGATGATGATACCAAGATATTATTATTTATTATTATTATTATTATTATCACATCACACAAGCAAAAGCAAATAAAATCCTGTATTCCTTGACACACGCAAGCACAACAATAAAAAGAGTATATGTAGGTATTTGTAATCCATGTGGTGCTGGTCGTGAGTGGTGAAAACGATGAAATTATCAAGTCTGGAGAGAAGCAATTTTGTTTCCAAGTACGGGCTTTGTACAATGTTGTTTTCAATAAAAGTAAGAAAGTGAACGAGGGAAGGAGGGGAAAGTGAGTGGATCTGATTTGTGGAAAGGTATTTTTATTTTTCGTTTATATTCACAACATACATCACATCACACCATCAAGAAATCACCACATCTATAGAATATCTTAGAGATAAAAAAAAGAGGCGAGAGTAATAAGCGTGAAAAGATTATAGTTCAGGTGGCTCGTGTTTTTTGCTTGCTTTTTATGCTACCACACATGTCTACACAACACAACTACTTGTCAAGCATTACAAATAAAACGTGTCTGCTGTGCCCGTTGGATTCATTCATTTTACGGCCTTCTCGAGAAGCATGATAAATTAAAAAGTTTTGGGATGTTGTGCATGGAGAAATCTGTTACGAATGAAAGAGGAAAGTCGCCATTATATTTCTAAGCTCAACTAGAAAATTATACTTTAGAATGGGAAAATGTGCAAAGAAAAACATGGATTTAGTATTATTGTTGTTGTAATTGGATGACTGCACCAATATTGAATAAAAATATGCACAAGCAACTAATCTGCTTTGTGCTGGTGCTGCTGCTGGGTGAAAGCAGTGTTGGACAAACAAAGTATAATCATGGCAAGCGGAACAGAAGTACAACAGGCGGCAGTAGTCTCCATCACATTGTCGACCTGGGGCATTCTCATCATCATCAGCAGTCACATAATATGCAACTGGAAAGTCCACAGCAACAGCGTCAGTACCAATATCCGAAAAAGAAGCAACAGCAGCAGCAGCAGCAGCATCTGAGTGAAAGCGACTACGACAAGTATTACGATAGAGGTAGAAGCAGAGATGTGTTCCTTTATGACGGCGAGACAGAGCCACAGATGAATATTTCCTCTTCTCCTGTAATCCCCATTGAACTTCTCAATCCGTCAATGATGCCCAAACCGACAACTTCTGCTGCTGCACCGTTTGGAATTCCCCCTTCCTCTTCGTCCTCGTCCTCCTCCTCTTCATCTTCTGAATTACTGACAGAAGCAGTTGTATCAACAGCAGCAGTACACAGTGACCCAATGACTGAGAGTACAGAGCTTGAACTACTTTTTCAAAATTATCAATCATTCAGTGGTAGCAGAAGTAGTGGTAGCCGATCCAAGAGAAATTTCGAGAAGGAATTGCAGATTGCTGTCTTAGCCCCTCAGGACCCATCCGCTCCATACTCCTTGCAGAAAATCCTCCCTCCAATCAGTATGGCTGTTGCTAGTAAACGAATTGAAAGTTTGCTACCCGATTGGAATATCATGGTTCGCCATAGGGATACACAGTGTTCTTCTACTTTTGGACCGCTGGCTGCCTTCGATTTTTACATAAATAAAACAGCAGGTCAGTTTCCTCTTCCTCTTGTTCCATCATGTTCTCATCATTACGTACGCTCCTCAGGTGTACTTTGGTGTTCAAAATAGGTAACCATCATCGAACGAATGCTGTGTAAAACTAGCAAAGAGTTAGTATTGAAAAAGTAAATCTTGTTTCCCTCTTGTCAATCCCAGTGGTAACATTCCACCACCTAACTTCACAACAAAACCTCCATTTTTTTGTACTCATACCGTACTATTTACTTTTTCTCCTCTTGAATGAATCAACTACTACATGGTTTTTTGGTGGTGTTATCCGTTTTGACGATGCATTTCATTTTGCTGCTTGTTCTGTTCTACTCTTCTTTCAGTCTGGCTACTGATCTTATTCTCGGAGTAGGTATAGGATTCCTTTCTCAGCAGAGTTTTCTTTTTTTTCTCTTCTTCTCTGCAAGCCTTCAAGTACATTATTCTACTTGTCAAAATCTGTTTCTCTGCTCATTCAACCAGTGACTTGAATAACTTTTGACATTATCAGATTTGGTTGGACATGAAGATGAGCATGATGATGATTTTCATGACTCCCACAGCCCTCGTGATAATAATAACCAACATTGAAAAAAAAACTTGAAATACCAAAACTCTCAGCAAAGTTATTTTTTCATTTATTTAGAAAGCAGAGGAAAACCTCAAATTCTTCTCTGGGCACAATATATATATGTTTAGTGGAAAACTAGAGTCAGCGAACCCATTTACATTCACCTCAACCGGCCGCAGGACATGGGTCATTTCTGGCGAGCGAATGTTGACATTACTCAGATACACAAGCTTGTCCTTATTCTTTGCCTTTCCTTTTCTGATACTACTATCACGGTTCCAAAGCGTAAATATTTATTTATCAGACCTCAGGGCATACACATCAATGGACTAACAACAAGCCATATAAATAATGCAATGCATTTCTAGTTTACAGTCAAGCTATACGTAAATATATAAATAACCTTTGAGATTTGCTCTCTTAAATACACAAGATCATGTTGTTGATGAGCCATCAGTGATGGCATATAAAAAAAAGCACACGAGCAGTTGACAGGAAGTTGAGAAAAAACGCACTTGATCAAGCACACCACACATCCTGTACCCATTGACCTACTTTACCACTAAAGTCAATCATATAATGGAACTGCAACGTTGTCCGTTGCTTACCAAAATATAATGAGCATGGAACCATTTTGTTTTGGAAATGACAGGGCTATACATAGTGTTTATAATGGCGGTATTTCTACAAGTATGCTGTACACTTAATTACTTGAAGCTTCCGCCAAGTTGATTAAAATTCAACGTCCGCAACCCTGAGTGCGCTATAACAATAAAATAATGGGCTTCGTCTAGGGGAATTGTGGTAGCAACTCCGGAAATTTTCAAATTTTTAATAGCACACTGGTGAAATCTCTCTCTCTCTCTCTTTCAGCAAGCAAGTGAGTGAGTGAGACAGAGTACATAAGAGAGGGTTCATTCACAGCAGTGTAACATAGAAAACAGACAGAACAAACTTTTCAGTTGTGGCAGAAGCAGCAAAGAATACGGGTAATCACAATGACTTTCGCTGATGACAATAGCGGAAAAAAGTTTGTTGTTTTTGTGGAAGTTGCAGCAAAGTTTTACAATATCCTGTGATCTTGTTAATGATGGTGCAGTTGTTTTATATTTGTACGACTGAAACGAAGAATAAGCATGAGCAAGCAGCAAACTGTGCGATTTATACAATGCATTATATTTTTGAATTTCTGGGATTATCATATTTATCTGGCATTTATAATTTTATTATTGCCAATAAAAATGAAGTAAGCATTTAAAAGTTATGCATTGCTGACCCATCTTTAATTAAAATATGGGTATAAAGGAAACGGTAAGAAGGGAAAAGTGATGTGTTGTGCCTAATTTTAAATCTGTTTAGACGTATTCCTTGGGCCAATGTGTGACTACGTTATAGCCCCTGTGGCCAGATATGCTGGACACTGGGGAATACCTGTACTTACGCCAGGTGCTCAGGCAGAAGCATTTAAGCATAAGAAAGATCAATTTCAAACGCTAACAAGGCTGGCCGGTAAGACAATTTAAGATTTATACTCCTTGTCCATTACCTACCCTAGACTTTCTTTATTTCACGGAGATGAGAGTATTACTGATTTTAGTTGAACTGACATGTTCATTATAATTGTTCTCTCTGTAGAAACTAGCTATTTTTTTCTTTCTTTTTTACAAAATGACTCCCTCATTGTATTCAACTTGTTTCTTATTTTACGCAGTGTATCTATCATCCAATGTATATGAAATCTATATATTCATCTTATTTTCTACATATAGGTTCGTATAGTTTGGTGGGTGAAGCTTTCTCCAAGATTTTAGCGCTTTTCGGATGGCGTCACGTTGCCCTATTTTACCATAATTTTGCTGTTGGCTCCGGCAAGGGGCACTCACTCTGTCATTTCACCTTAGGCACGGTCTTTACTGCTTTAAATAGCACCCCGGTTTACAAGAGTTTCGATGAAACACAGGAAGAAAAAATAGATTTCCATGCTTCTCTCAAATTCATCGCAGCAAAAGCTCGAAGTAAGATTCTCTCCTGAACATACATACGTACAGAGATGCAGTGCACGTATTGTTTTTATATTTAAATATGTATGCCTACTTTTTCCGAAAAAAAATACTGATCTTGCTGCCACTGATCATAATGATCATGATATGGTGTATTTTTCCATATATATATTTTTTTAGTTTTTAGGCATAAGAGAAACTGCGACATATTATTTACTTATTTATGTATGCACTATCATGTTCACACAACAAAGCTTTTTCCCATTTTTTACACGGAGTACACACAAATACACTTATATTGTCGTCGTTGTATATTGCCCTGAGTCTCCTTGTGCTCTGCACCATTGCCAGTGAAAGAAGATGATGATAGTGATGAATATGATGATGATGATGATGATACGGATGATGCTCTTTGAATGCACTCTTAATATTCTCTTTGTCCTCATGCTTGCATCATTAAACGAAAGAACATTGCTTGCTTCTCTGCTATTTCACTTTTTCTACTGTGCAAAAGCTATAAAATAATTGTAGTAGTAGCAATAAGTTAGTAAGTTGGTGCCTTGTTGTAAGCAATGTATTTCTCGTTTTATGTTGCACACATTAATATTATTATATTTTTTAAAAAGTATAACCCCCGAAAAAAACGCACACTCACTTCTTTTTGCACCTTTTTCTAGCACTGAAATCGGTAGCTTTGCGAAGAAGCTCCAGGTTTCTATCATATCTGCATCATTATATGACAAGAGCAAGTCATCTCAATTGTTCTTCCATATTTCCATTCTGTATCCTTGAATTATGGTAAAGGTTTGTATGTCAGAGAGCAAAAAATACACCACATAAGGCGTTTTTGGAGAGAGAGAGAAAAGCGACAGCGCATAATAAATGGTTGAAACACACGTTCTCTCTCTCTCTCGTACGTACGTATTACAAATAAATGTATTTTACATATAATTTTTGCGTATTAAGTTAAAATTGTGCAGACTGTGTAGATAAGTTTAAAGAAAAATACAAGCGAAAAGACAAAAAAAAACATGTTTTACAAATGGCATGCTTCTTGTGTTTCGTTTCCGCTTCTCTGTTTCCCTCCATTTTTCCCTTTTCTCCCGCACTGTCTATTTCGCATTTACCTAAACAACACAACCACCAAAAGAACCAGACTCTACCAACAATCAACCAACCGAACCAAGCACACAAAATGCTACACCAGCTTTTTTTTCTGTCGACTGTAGGGAATTGCTGAAAAATCATGCATAAATGTTTCATGCTTTAGAGAAACCGGTGGGAATTTGCTTTTTTGCGTTTGTATAACTACTTACTTTTATTTCCTTTTTTTATGATGTATGCACCACCACCTTATTCCTCCATCCTTTTTCCTTTTCTTCTCATTCGTCATCTTTCTCTCTGATCCCATTTTTTATATCTCTTTAGAAGTTCATCTTGCGTCTTTACTCTGTCTATTTATCATACACTTTCTCAAGCAATATTTCCATATACTTTCACTTTTTCCATCCAAAACTGAATGAATCAAAGAAAGTTAAGCAGAGGACGGGTAGGGATGAAGAGGAAATAAAAAAGCGTTTAAGTGTACGTACATACGTACGCTGTTTGTAGCAGCAGTAGTAGCGGAAAATAATAATAAAAATAAAAAATAATAATAATAGAGATGAGATGGAGTGACTCGTTGTGTGCATTGTCGTCCTTTTGTTCAGTTTCTAATAACTGCACATTATGTAATGTAAGTAGTATATGCCCGTTAAAAGCTCTAACAAGTTCTATAAATTCTTTCTGATGATGACAATAAATGGATGGAGGAAAAGGAAGAAGACGCGGTACACAGAGAGATGCTTAAACAGGCTCAGAAATATATCGCCTGTTGTTCAACACATTTGCAATATTATGTTCCGCTTTGCACTCAACAATTTCCATTCTTTCATTCACAACAACCACTGTATTACTTCTTCTTACTCACATCACACTAAACTCTTTTATGTCTTTCTTTTCATGCTACTCCTATTTTAGAAATGTAGTCCAAAACTTTCCTCCTTCCTTTTTCCCATCATCATAGATTCCAGCTAAAATGAGTTTTTTTTTAATGACAACAGGCGATACTGTGATGGCATTATTGTTAATATTACCATGGCATTGCGTTTCCAGTATTTTAGTGTATTGTGCTATTGTCTGACGCAAAGAGAAACCGTACTTTGCTTGTTGTCCTACTTTTTATATTGTTTAATTTTACTTTTACTTTCCTTATGCCTAACCTTGTGAAAAATTGCAACTACTGCAACTAACGAAATAGTCGTGTGTGTGTATGCAAGTAGGCAGTACTTTTGCTAAAAGTATATCGTTTAGTTATAAATTCTCCTCATTTCTCTCTCTATCCACCCACAGCCACCCAACTTTAAGAAATGTGAAAGGAACCTGAGCTTCCTATTTTTCCTTTTGATATAGAAATAAGAAAAAGTGTAGAGGCATTTGTTCATCGAACTGTTATTATCCTTTTGACAAATTGCACGCCCTATACAAAACCATTGACAAAAAAAAAGAAACTAGCGAGTAAAAATTTCCCTCTTTTATTAAAGACACAGAACATTTGTTAATTTTTTAAATTTACGTTGACTGAACAACTAACTACCTGATGGTGGCATGATGAAGGGAAAAAATGTTTTATAGTTTATTTAATGAACGTTTCATAATATGCTGTAATAATATATATAGTATTTATCAAACCAGTGCAGTGTGGTTTATAAAATTAGTGAACATAAAATTTCGCAAAAATAATACATATTTCTATTTAATATTCTTCACACATGATATGTACTTTAACAGCTTCTATATCCCTTTGCCACTGCCATGAACATAAAGGTCACTACTAACTGGCAATGATTAAAAGGAACGGGAAAGCACAGTGTGGGCTCATCAGCGAAATGAAATCAGTCTCTCTAATTGCATAGCTCCTTTCATCTATATATTTCCTGCTACTTATATACACATGTCAAATTGTTTAATGTTCAAAATGCATGCATGTATTTTAAAACTACAAAGAAATTTTCTATAATTTGCTGTAGCTTTTTTGACTGTGGATAGTTTTGTTTGAATTTTAGAAGTAGCGAATCAGTGCGCAGTACTGCTTTATCATTAAAGTCAAGTGATAGTATTTAGTATTTTTGTAGGGAAAAGGGAAGAAACAAAATGTCAATGTGGTTTGCTAAATACACAGAGTAAGTAAAAAGAGAGATCATGGGGTTTCACAGGGCAATACAAAAGTTGTAGAAAGAGCACAAATGCAAGACGATTTTAGTCTTCTGCTCGCATTAATAATAGGTTTTCTCTCTGTGTCTCTCTACAAGTAGGATAAAATACAGCATACTTTTATCAAGGTAACGAGATGCAAAGGCGGCAACCGACCACACTAGTTTTTTTTAGGGATGGGCGCATATTATTTTGAAGATATAGTCATTATTGTAGTAATGAAGCTAGACACACTTAAAGAGACTAAATATGTTTATAGAAATAATTTCAGTAATAATAATAATGATAGGTGAAGCATTGCGACGAATAGGGAAAATGTATTTAGGAAAAAAAGAAGTTGAACAAGGGATGAATAAGGTGAGGTTATAAATGTTCATAGCTACCTACCTATATTCTGCACGCATAGAAAATATAATGTAAAACGGAAAATTTACGTATGGAAAAGCCGTGGTTTAATCCCTCTTCACTTCCCACGGATTTCCATTATAGTTAATACCACTTAAAGAGATAATGAGAGATGACACAGGGCAGAGAATATTCTCAGAGAGTAGGCTCTCAAGGGAAGCTGAATCACAACATTATCTTAAAAGGCATGTAAAATGTTAATGTGCACAGGTGAAGGACTTTATTAATTCTGCTAAAAAATATTTTTTTTTTGCGTTGTTATCATAGTAAGTGATCCACAACTTGTTTGGTCTTTGTTGCTTACATTTTGTAGTTGTAGATAAGTAAAGAAAAGCTAAGGAAAGGAATGAGTCAATGACATTTTGACAAAAGTTTATAAATGAGGGGATGATCAGAGTAAAATAAATTGAAGTTCTTGTCGTTTTTTTTTCTTGCTGAACGGCATGCTGTGCAGTAAATCATTTGTTGTTTTTGATTATTGGACTGTTGCAAAAAAGCGTAAAAAATCAAAATTTATGTATTGTTTATGAATTTATGTTTAAAACTTGGTAGCAGAGTAGTAATGGTAGGAAAAATGGAAGGGAATGTGGAAAGTTTGCTAAAGCAGTTCAATAGCAAATAACCGTATATCATTTCTTGCTCAGTGATGTAACTACTCCTGACTCTGTGTTCAGTCTGCTGGAAAATTGAAAGTCAAAAGGCAGAAATTGTGCCAATTTCACTAGAATATAAAAACTTTTCTTGCCTGCTGTGTTAGCGAGCACATTATTATTTCGATATAGTGTTCGTTCTGTAAGGCAAAAAACAACTTGTATGCTGAATACATTTCAACGCAATTGTTTCATGTTGCCCCAATGCTTTTAAGCAATTATTTCATATTACCCCAACCTGCCATAACTGCGACAAGTATTAGTCCTGTTTAAAAAAAAGTTGATGATGGGTCATATCCGGATGAAATTTTAACGTTTCAAGTTTCAACACAGCGCTATTTAAATGGTCGACCTGTCACATTTCATTATATTTTGAAGTGGTTATGATTTTATCATTTGCTGCGGACGTTTACTCTCGTTTTTGTATTGGACTTAGCCATGATAACAAACAGACAGCATTTCCAAAATCCATAGCTTCTAGTGCATATGCAAGCTATTAAAGTGCTCCTTGAAAGTTTTCCATAAACGATACCACAGAATGTACTCAATGTGCGCAAAATGGAAGTACTATTTTTAGCAAAAGTGATTCGCTATATGATAATGATATACTTAATACGCAGACTAAAATAATATATAATATACGTTAATTTACGTTAAACGATAATGACAATTTTTTTAACTGAGGATGACGATGGTGGTAGAGTCAAACGATACAGTGTATTAAATATTTTAAATAAATTTTAAAAGTTCCGATTCGATGCGCTTATAGAGGCAATCTCATTAGTATGACTGTTAATGCATAAACCTTTAAAGTTGTTACAATTGACCAGTCAAGTGTGTAATTGTTTTACCAAGTACCTGAACTAACTAATGGTAATGGTGCTTGGCACTTATAGCAAATATTTAGCATGATTCAGGCTTTTTACCTGTTCGATTTCACCATATTTGTTCTCCAAGTTGTTATGTTTAATTCAAGTTATAAAACAGTGGTACAAAATCGATTTATTATATACAAAGTGGGTATGAACTTTCCTAAGAAACAATGTGCTACACGCTACAAAGATTTTTTTATAAATTGGAGTTGGTAGTACGAGACAAAAAGTCATTGAACGCTACAATCTTAAAGCTTACGAGAAAGTCGACTTTTCCCAATTTCCTCAAAACATTTTTTTTTCCAGCAGCAATTCAAATTACAAAAACAGCATTAACAATTTGATATAAAAAACCATGCTTGCTTTTTTGCCATGTGTGGTTTAAATTTAAAGCAAACGTTTTCTGTGTCACGCAACTGGGAACTTTTTTATATTTAAGGAGACCGAGAAAGCTTCACGTTATTTAAAAAATCTAAATGCAACACATACATCTTTTAAAATAACCCTTTTATACCGTCTCCACTTGACTCTACAAATGCAGCAGCCAAGCTAAAACAGTTCTACTTCTTCACTTTCCACTTTTTATCGTTCCTCTTTTGAAAACTGGAGAGAAGACGGAGGAACCCAGGAAGAAAGAAAGAAAGACTTACTTAATGAACTTTTTTTTCTTCTGAAGAGCCCTTCTTTTCCTAGCAAGATAATATGATGACGATACAACAAGTTTTGAACAAGTTAAAATTTTATACAGAGCAACACATTGTTTCTGCTTCTTCCACTTGGTTTGATAAAAAGAAACTTGCATTTAACTGGCAGACAAGTTAAGCACCATCATCTTAATACTAATAGCTAAAAAAATTCAACTTTAACATGTGAGGTAGCATTATTATTCTACATGCACTGACGTAGGTACTTTAAACCAAGCAATTTACACTAGGGCCATTTTCATTTAAGAGCCACAGGTGAGTTGAGAAGACGGCAAAACAGAAGTTTGCTTTTTATACAACCAAATGAGTTTTTTACTTTTTTCTTACTTTATGTACATATTATTTCCATTTCACTTCACGAACTCTTTTAGAATTTAAACAGGTCATATACTAGTTCAGCTTGGAGTCTATAAGTCGTGATAAGAAGAAAACGGTAGGGCACGCAAATTATGAATTATTGGGTACACGCAAAAGTTATTAGCTACTTTAATAATTTTGTGCAATTAAATATATCTCTTCATTGCATTGCCTTCCTTAATGTTCCTTACGTTTTGTATTGACGTTCCATTTTGCACAAAAAGGGTTGGCAGGAAGCATAGTCGTTATTATTATACATAAAACATGACACAAAGTCTGACTTAGAATGACATTTCGGAAAGGCCTCGCTATCTGCAAAAAGTGTAATGAATGTTTTGCAAATTGCAAAGTTTCTTTGTCACTTTCAATCTTCCATGTTGTCTGTTTGATCCCTGCTCCGTGGCATGGCATTAAGTATGCTTTATCCTAATTAGAATTTTATACCAACACCAACACTTGCTTTTTACAATCCGAATGACATACAGTATACTTTGCTGCTTCATTAACTTGTAATTCTTTCCTAAACGTACCGGTATATATATTTATATGTACATAACATGGCTAATAAGGAAATTTAAATAATAGAGTAGTAGATAAAAAAAACGCACCAGCACAATAGAATAAAGTTAAGCAAGTTGTCAGCCTTACAATTCGATGCGGGGTATATTGGCCAAAATAATATGGAAACAAAACTTACAAGTGCAAACAAAACGTTTGTTAGTTATTGTATTTATGACTTTGAAGATAGCATAACGCAAGTTTATTTTTTTTTAAATTTTTTGCAATGCATGTACATCATGAAAGAAAATGAGATCGACTGCGTCTTTATTGTCTGCTTGCACAATATTTCGGATGATTGATGATATTAAATTTCATATTCGCTTGCAATAAACCAGAGACACTGGTTATTGAATTGTTGTGAATGGTTTTATTTTTTGGGGTAGTTTTAGAATGTCGTTTTCTTCCTGCAGCAGTAGATTAGTAAATGCTTGCATTGCGACTATTATTGCAGCAAACTTGTGCTTAGTGCTTACATCAATAATAGTACCAGTGATGGTTGTTCAATTTACTAATATGTATTTTTTTACTATTGCATTTAAGTTGTGAGTATGTGCAGAACTGAATTAAGCTATAATTGGAAGAATTCGAAAACTGATCAAAATTTTAGTTAAGTCTTAGCACAAACCATATATGGGTTCTGGTCTCCTTTTAATTCCAGTCTAAAATTGGGCTACAAACCTTGGTACCATCCAAATGAAACGGTAGAGAACAATGAACGGGCAAAACGTGCGTATGAGGCGCTTTTAACGGTAACAGTTCGTCCCCCTCCAGACAGTGCCGACTACGTAAATTTCGACAGGCAGGTGAAGGAGCTTGCTCTGCAAAAGTTTAACTTCTCGTTTGGCAACGAACCAGTGAATCCTTTCGTCACAGCGTTCTACGATGCTGTCATTTTGTACGCAACAGCGTTAAATGAGACGTTGGAAGCTGGAGGGTCAATTACCAACGGTACAGAGATCACAGAAAGAATGTGGAACAAAACTTTCCTAGGTTCGATATTTGTTACATTTTACGATACACAATAATAATGCACATGCCAGTACGTCATCCTGCTAAACTTGCTTCCACGTTACAAATGTCTACTCCAGTTTAACATCATTCTTTTCTCTCCGTCCAGTCCGTACATATATTTAACTGCCAATACGTTTAATTATAGCCACAACATAGATAAAATCTTATCTGTATTTTCTTCATATTATACAACTGATAAAGAGAACAAAAAAATAGCACAATTTCGTATCTATCCTTCACGCCCAATGAAACTCCAGATACTGTAGATACATAATGGAGAAAGTTTGACTGAAGGATTTAAGTACAGCACGGGACAAGTTTTATGTACATAAACTACACTTTTCGTCTTGAACACTTAGTCAGGCAAATGACTTTTGTAAAGTTGCATACTTTCTCTCAAGTCTAAGCAACGCCATGTCAAAGCTATCGTTTGACACAGCTCTCATTATGTAATGTCTACGAAGTCTTTTCCGTTTCTCTGTAAATACACGCGTCTCTTCTCTGAAGCCTTTTGCTTTGATTTCCTTAGAAAGGGCAAAGAGAATGAAGCAAGGCGACTTAGTTAATAGTAAATACATGACGCAAATTTCATTCTGGTTTTGATATCATTTTCTAAGAAAATTTTTCCTCCTACAGTTCTCCACCGGCTTATTATTACAGTGTACAAGCTCCTGCAGAGTTCAAACTTTGTGCTTATTACCTACGTGCGTATCTACTTTTATGTGCGTACCTATGAGGGTGCATCATCATCAAGAAGGGTTTTAATTTGTCAAATTTCTATTATATTTTCATGCTCACTTTCTTACACAGGAATCACAGGGAATGTTAGTATTGACCACAACGGGGACAGAAACGCGGATTATTCCTTGCTTGACATGGACCCTGACAGTGGAGCTTTTGAGGTAAATTTTCGGTTTAAATTTATTGAGATTTTTATGCAAATCAAGTTAGGCGGTGATAAGAATTTGCTTAACATATCCATTTTTTAGGTGGTTGCCCATTACTCGAATAAGACAATAATTGAGGTGGATAACAAAACAATTCACTGGCCAGGTGGAAGAGATCATTGGCCTCCTGACACCCCTAAATGTGGATTCGATGGACATGGTTGCCCAAGTAAGTTACCATTTGAATAATTTCCAAACATCTTCATTTAAATCATATTTATAGTTGCAATGTCGTTCTGTTAATGTTAAATGTACCCTTGGAAATTAAAATCTTATTACATATAAGGCAAATAATTTTTATTTAAACTTTTACCATCATCAAAAAAAAAAGAAATTTCTTGGAAATTCTTTTTAGAAAACTAGTTTTGCGAAATACGCTATTCAGACTCAGACTGCAACATATCCTGGTCTGTTAAACACAGCTTTATAGCAGTTTTATTGTAGCAGCCGTACAGTTTTACGGTTACTTAACAGGATGAGACGCATATATTTTAAAAATAAAAATATCCTGTTTAATTGGATAAATATAGCTTCTTATTTTTTTTACTGAAAATGACCCATAAATGGAGAAAAGAATAGTAAAACAACACGTATAGTAGTAATTTTTCACTTTATGTCGTTTAGAAACGTTAACTTAAAGGGATCAAAGCAGCTTGATATACCCACACTGAAATGAAACCCCATTGCTATTTTTATTTAAACTAAAAACAGCCGAAAGACCGTAAATTATCCCCATAAAAGAAACTATAAGCATTCCCTGAAAAGTGTTTCCTTTTTATAGTAACCTTTTCCGTTCCATAACTACTCTGCACCGACATTACATATATTTTTACTATTTATTTTCCAGCAATGCCGAAGTACGTTATTGTAGTGATTGCCCTAAGTTCTGCGTTGGTTATCATGCTGATAAGCCTGTTCTTCATATACCGGTAAGTACACCAAGCAATTTTTTAAGTACATTAATATTAAACAGTAGTGAATGTGGGTACTTGTCTTCGTTTTTGTAATCCTGTTGCGTTGTCACCTCAAGTTTCATTAATACAAGCGGAAAAAGTAACGTGTTGTCTAGACATTTGTTTCGGTTGCCATGTCATAACTATTTTATATTCAGTCATTAACACCGTATATTTAAGTAGTTGCAAAGCAGTGAAGCAAAATTTAAAGTTTCACTTTCCAAGTTGCCGTTCTACAACATTACCTTGAATATAAAATGATTCATGCGATGATAATTAATCGTATGCATAGGCTAATTATGAGGATGCACCGCGCTGTTTTTTTATCCATCTCATTCGTTCTCTTCTTTTGACTATTCGCGTGAATGCTGAATGCTGATTATATCGCCATTATTGTTCTTACAAATTGCTGGATTGTAAAAGCTGCCAACCAAAACCAAAAAGCGTTATATTGACAACATGATTGGTAGGCGTATGTCTGTAATCTGTTAGAATAATGGGAGGATATTACCCCTGTTATTAGACAGGCCATAATATCACGAACGTTTTCAAGTGAGCTGTAACGGAAAGCGGTGGGTGATGCGTGGAAATGATCACGGAAATCCGTCACTGAAGTAGTAACATACCTCCCTTACTCCTGCTCATTTGTGTGTAGCTAAACCGAATCTTTAATTTATGGGTATTGCACAGTTGACTAAGGGAATGATCCATTCTTTTTGGCCAAATATATGCACATGTTATACAAGTAAAAAGCGGCACAAAAGAGTAGAAGGATATTACGACAGAATATTTTTTATATTGTGATAAGATAATGTAATTACGCCATATATTCGATTTTATATAACTTTGGGTATAGTCATCAGAATTAATTACCAGAAACTTGCAATACTTTTTTCTTCATGAGTGACTGTCGCCGACTTAGGGTTTAGAGAGTAGAATGCAAATTAAAGGCAAATAGTAGTAATTTTGTAACGGGCACTTTCTTCAATGAGTTTTATTCAGGACAATCTTTTTGGAGTTTTTCGTGTTGTGTTGTTTTCACAAAGATTTTGTGAAGCCAGAATTTCAATGCGAACTATTTATAATACTACTCCATAATTTATCCAGAAAGAACGATCAAAACCTAAACCCACGTATTGATGCGAAACCTACATTAAATTATAGTAATGCTAAATCCATATTGATGTATTGTATAATGCTAAACCCATATTGATGTATTGTATAATGCTAAACCCATATTGATGTATTGTATAATGCTAAACCCATATTGATGTATTGTATAATGCTAAACCCATAT
>JAHZMZ010004014.1:0-11695 GCA_027743805.1 Lepidocyrtoides sp. E14 | reverse complement strand
AAAAGGGGAAAAACAGAAAGAGCAGACAAGAAAGAGAAAAGCTGGAATAAAGAGGAGGAACAATATAAATGGTAAGGTTAAGAGATTTATTAACCAAGTCAGATTCAGACTGCTTAATGTACGTGTGTTGTATATACTCTACTACTCAACTCGACAGTAAATAGGTATTATTAGTATGTACAATGTACACTGTTACATGCAGAAATGTATAATATGAATGTACCATGTACTGTAAATACTGTAGGTAGTTACTCTCACATTTTGTATCCTTTCGCTTAGCTTCTTCTTTTTCTTATCCTCCTTCTTAACGTTTCGCCGCCGATGATGATGACTAACAAAGTAGAACTAACTTGAAGTAAGTAAACATGTATGTATTTTATTTTTATATTGGTTCTTTCACTATTTTAATATACTTCTGTTGATTTTGCTGCGTTTTTTTTTGACTTTTTATACTTGTTCTTCTTTGCGTAAACTTGCTTTCCTTTCACCTCACTCACTCCTTTCTCGCTAGAATAAGTAGATTTTCTGTACTGCTGACAGTTTTCTTTCGTATGAGTACCTAAGGTACAGCAAAAGCAAATCATATGACACGTATGTATGTGTGAATACAATATGTGTAAATGTACGTATTGGCAGGGAGAAAGGAGTAAAAAGAATGGCAATAGAGACGTTGAGTGGTACTTGTAAGCTGGTGCTAGCACAAGTGTGTGCATTTGTGTGAACTGGAATAGTGTGAAATCTTAGCCATGGGCAAAATGGCAAGGAGAGAGAGGAAAAAAAATTATAGAGAAGAAAAGCATGTATTCTCGTCAAAAGTATTTATTTTTATACATGTGCCTATTTATGTACAAATATATATATATAGGTAGTTGCACGTCTCTCTTAAAATGAAAGTGTAGAGTAAGAGAAAAGTAACAAGCCAGTACAAGTAAGTTGTTGTGGTGGTGGTGGCGGGGATACTGGTACGGAGGACGGTAGAGTAAAATGGAGCCAGAGCAATATAGATGTAAAGCAAAGGGAGACAAGCTAGATCGATAAAACAACAACGGTGAGTAAAATATCGGATCCTATATAGTATATAAAGCAAAGAGTCCGTTTTTCGTACATACACACATTCAACACAAGGGAGAGAAAATAAATAAGAGCAAAACCCGAGAAATAGAGAGCGAGAGAAAGAGAGAGAGAGAGAGAGAGAGAGGACGTATACGGAATAGAAAGCAAGTTTTTTTTTCTCTCTGCCTGTCTACATGCATAAAGGCATTGGAAGGGGTGGCGAATGAAAATAGCTATAAAAAGTTGTGGATATTATTATTAAGCAGATATATAAAGATGAACTTGGAATAGATGTGCACTGCCAAAAGCGGTAGGCAACTGCTATTTATGTAATCTATCCAGCAAGAGCAGCAACCTAGCCAAACCAGACTCAAGTAAAGCAATGTCGAAAAGAGAGAAATGAGAATAATAATATATGTTCTTTATATGCATACATATACAGTGGTGATAGTGGTGGTGGTGGTGATGGTACGTAGGAGCAGCAGCAGAAGTTCAAGTAAAAATGTATACGACATGCATGAAAGTAAGTAAGTAAGTAAAGCAAGCAAAGACTTTCCCGTTTCTCTCTTTCCCTATTTGTGTGAGTGTGCTTGTTTGAGTTTTTTGGCTCTTTGCTGAATTCTCTGCTGCTGCTTTTTGTACATCTACTACGACTAGTACTCCAGCAGCCGCTCCTTTCTTTTTTCCCGTCTCTCTCTCTTTCTCTCTTTCCATCCTTGTTCTCGACATCATCATGAGTTTAGTCTGGTTCTTTGCTACTTGCTAGCTTCAGACTCAGAGAGAGAGAGAGAGAGAGAGATCTGATGTGAATTAGAATCTTTTTGAGCATCTTCCAATTTATATGTACATCCATACCAACAGATATAATATACTGTATACCATGTATTTGCATCAAGCACGTCATTTTCTATAGATATAAAAGAAGAAGGCACATTGAGAAATTTTATATTCCAGAGTTTTGCTTTTGTTGGTAGGAAAAGAGGAGGAATAGGTACCACCGAAATCAAGTAGTGGTAGCAGTGAGAGCGTTGTTACTACATCCACGTCGTGTCGTCCTGTTCAATTCACATTTACGTTATGTACAGTTGATATAATATGTGATGATGATCATGATGACGATGATGAATCTGTATGCATGTATGAACTCCAGGCTCCGGGTAACGAACAAAGTCCATTCGTACGTTACCAACATACTTAATGTCCTCTTATTACTTTTTCTTCCTTCCTTCCTTTACTTCATTCTTATTGCCTTATTCTCTCACTCTCTTTTTCCATTATCCATCCTTTCCCTTTCGTCATTCTTGTTAATATTGCTGTTCTTCTGGACTGCTAAAGCTACCAGTATAAAAATCTTAGATAGTTTTCTCACTCTTTTTTTTATTTATTGTGCTGCTACTTCTTCTATTTCTAGTTAATAGTATGACGATTTCTCTTCACTTTTCTTCTACTTCGTTCTCAAAAGCAGCAACTTATGTACCGTTTCCAACTCTGAAAACCAAAAAAAAAGAGAAAATTTTGCGAAGTGCCAAAACCAAACTGAAAAAGTTATATCCCTGAATATTATGTCTGTTCAGGAGTGAACGTAAACTAAGTAAAGAGAAAGGGCTTTATTATTATTAGTACCATTATTTTTAGCTTGAAAGCCAAAACGGCAACAGCATTAAAACACACACATACACACTTTCCTTGTTGTCATTTGAAAGCCTTTGTGTAAGCAACTTGCTCTCAATAAATGAGTGTACATTGTATTCCCTCTACTTGTCTATCTCTCTCTGCTCATCTCCCTGCTTAGTCTATCTCCATTTCTCTTTTTTTATGTAGCTTCAAACGTGGTGATGGTAAAGTGAAACCCAAACCTCTTTATCTAACATCTCACCTACCAATTACATTTCTCACCATATGATCATCTGCAGTGTCAACGTCACAACGCAATGTACAAAGTACACGACACCCATGCATGGAAGAAAAGCAGCGTTTTCAAATGGAAACTTGATACCAGATATAATATGGCAAACTTTTTATGTTTTATATGACTAACCAAGTACTACTACAACTACATGTCTTTCAATAACAAGCTTTGGCTCTCCTCTTTTCATTCATACACAGACGACATATTACAGCCATCTTGTTGCTAGTATATTATGTATATAGGTATACATTCATATATTTGCCCTATAACTCATCAGGATAATAATAAAGGACCATTTGAATACAGCTTTTAGGTTAAAATAACAAGTTTCAAGTGGCACTTGCATTTTAACTTTCACTTTCTATTTTTATCTGTATTTTATAGACACAGTAGTTTTGAGTAGAATGGTAACGGAACTCATGGAAAAAAATGTTCCAGTTGAGAGGTAAGTTTGTTAGGTGAGTAGGTAGAAAGTACATGGCAAGTGAATGATAAAATTTCACCATGATCATATACTATTGAAATATAGGAGTTGGTTAGATTCAAATTTCTTTCCCAACGAACCAACAGCATCACGGTAAAATAATATCTACTAAACATTTCAACAACGTCCCTTTTTATTTACTTGATTTTCCATCAGCCCTGCAAATAGTAAACCTATGTATTTACCACTAAAAGTGTACTATTTTTGTAAAACAGTAACTTTTCTACGGATTTTCAATGATCTCTCTTTCCATTGTTTAGGCATGTTTCATCGTTCGTGGTAGTAGTAAGTACGTGTGGCATATCTAACTACCTACTCCAAAATATTTTGTATCTATATGTGAACATGAGTAACCGCACTAGATACCCAGCCAGTAAAAAAAAGTCTTTTTTTTTCAGGACTGAAAAGATACACTGTGAAAAAATGAATAGATACAACAGAGAAAGTCAAATGCAGATTGCTTCANGAGTAACCGCACTAGATACCCAGCCAGTAAAAAAAAAGTCTTTTTTTTTCAGGACTGAAAAGATACACTGTGAAAAAATGAATAGATACAACAGAGAAAGTCAAATGCAGATTGCTTCAACTTGAACTGTTTCATGCAAAAAAGGTTCAAGTTAAGCAGAATTCTGGGTTAGATCTTTGACTTGATCCTTTCCTTTTTCCTTTGAAATGCTGCATACATTCGCATTCTATAAAAATACAATATAAGCATTTAACAAAGTAGTGAAAGAGTCAAGTTTTATAGGTTACAGATGGTATATTATTATGGTGGGTAGATAGTATTCACTGATTCTCTGAGATGTTGTCGCCAGGATGTTGCAGTATATGATAAGCTCATATAGATCAATTTACATGTATTTGTGCATGGTGAGTTCAAAATATTTACTTTTATGTGATGAATTATATACCCACATATGTAGTAGTAAGCCGTGCCTGTATATACTGCTGCGCTTGTTAGTTTATCAATGATGATGTTGCATTGCGAGTTTCTCCTGCTGGTGCTTTAACTTGTTCTGAATTACGGACGTCATCACGCCGTCGGTTGTATATCTAACCAGATATCTACTTAAAGTATTAACAACCTTCACGTTTATACAGCAATCCAAGTAGAATAAGTTGGATTATGGTAAACCCAGACATAGAGTATGTTATACACGCTACCATTATTACGACTGTTACTTACTTCACCTATGTCTATGGCATAGATTTTCTAATTCAGTCTAACTAACTTTAACTGTTGCGGTGATGAAGTGGTAGTACAACTGGTAGTGATGTTGAAGGGTTTTCTTCCATACATATTAGCGTCCAAACAAACAGAGTATTCATAACCGAACCATCAGATGAGTTTTTTGAAGCATGGAGGAGAAAGAAAATATATAACAGAAAAAATTGTGTGCATTAAAAATGTTCAGAGTGATGCTAAACTAAACTGCTGATGGTTGATTCTTGGAGAGAAAACCGAACGATTGCATCTTACGCGCAGAATTTTGTTGGCAACTGATCTGTTGTTTTTTCTTCGTCTTCTCAGCATCTTTTCTTTTTCTTTTTTTCTAGCATTTTCTGCACGACTGTTTTTCCCCCTTCTGTTCAAATATACCAAGCAATACAACCGAATATGGATTTTTTATAGTTGCTGGAACAGAACAAACTATTCTTCTGACTGATGATGTCAGAAAAGATCTTTTATGGGTAGGAAAGGAATGTACTTGCATAACCTAATATTAATTTATCACATAGAAAGCCTTCTTTGCTCAATATTTTTTGTTGTTCTGTTCCGTTTTTTCCTGATAGTAGCAATCATTTTTGCGTCTTTTGCTTATATTCCCTACCTACATATCACTAAAACTACCTATTTATTATAACCTTACCAAAAATATTCTTTCTTTACGGAGAAAAAAATAGTTAAATCATGTGCATATGTCAAATTTAGAAATGAAATGGTGTGTGCCACTCTCTCTTTCTTTGTAGATGAAGTGCTACGGCAGAGAGAGTGAGCGAAGAGAGAAAAAGGAAAAAAAAAACGAAAAAATTATGCCTCTCTGCCTCGTTTACTTTTGCCTTTTCTCTCCGTATCATCTACAAAGTTGCTTTGTACGAGAAAATTTTCATTCCAAAACAAGTAACAATGGGAAAACAGCAAAAGAGGAAAATTGTATTTATCACATTGTTGTTATTATTACTATACATTCTAGTGTTGTTGCAGAAGGAGGAATAAAAGGAACAACGGCAAAGTTGGAGTGAAGTTGGTTGTTGTTGGTGGTGGTGAGTAAGTGAGGAGTATTCGTATTAAGGCGAAAGTAAACAGGCTAGGGTTAGTAAAGCAGAAAGAGTAGAATATTAGACAGAAAATAGGTTATACTTTTACAGCCAAACCAGTAAAGTAATATCGGCAGAGAGTAATAATGATATAGAGTACATTTCATTGTATTTTTATTTTCTCGCTTACGATATACTATGGGATGATATTCATTCATTCATTACTATTACATTAGAGCAGTGCAGAAACGGATATTATTCATGCCAAATAATACGCAGCATACGTACATGAATATTTGTACAAATGGCTAATAAATGAAATGGTTGGTTGGCTGCTACCACTAATATGCCGCCACATAATTCAGGTAGCAATATTACCGTAACGTGTTTCTACGTTTTTCCATCGTTTTCCCCCATGGTTGTATTGCCATCATAGATGGTGGTGACTCTGCGTTCCCTTTTTGTCAAAAGGGAAAATTTTCAGCCTGAGTAAAAGCTTTTGAAAATGAAAGAAATAATATAAAAAAATGAAAAGAGAAAGCAAAAGCACGTTAGGCATTGTTGTTCTCTTGCCTTCGTGATGATGATGATGATGATGATGCTGATTGTATGATGAGAAGTATTCATTGTATGAACCTGCTGCAGAGTAAAAAGCATGCTCTATAGCTTAGCTACTACATCAACCAACACTAATGTGCTCACACACGACAGAATATTATGTATTATGCATTTTATATATATTCCTTCTGCTAAACAAATAAAACAGTAGGAAGAAAATAGAACGTTGTGGATAATACACTTCAGTAGAATTTCAGTAATATTCCTGACTCTCTCCCACACGATTTTACTTTCAACTTATAATAATGCAAAGGATGCTTTTTCCATTAGTCGTCGTGTAAGGAAGAAGTAGAAGAAAAGAGAAAGCAAAGCAGAAAAAACGACACACATACACACACAGAAGGAAAGAGTAGAGAAATCAGAGATTCATTACACCCATTTCCCTTGCTTGTCGTGCAAGGAATCTCTTTGTCTCCCGTCTCGACAACTCATTTTTTACGTCCATCTCTCTCCCGTCTACTTTCTTTTTTCCTTTTCTCGTTTTCACTCATCAAATGACAACTTCAATATGTAGTCATCATCATACACATTAAGCTGAGTGAGTATAAAAGCAAGAAAATCTTAAAATGCCGCAGCAGCAACATCAAAAAAAACAAGCTGACTGACTATTACTACTACCATTATCAACAAAATATCAGCAATACGTACTAAATGTATGCATGTTATGTGTATATTTTTAGGTACTTCTTTACACTCTTTGGCTGGATCACGACAACAATAGAATTGTTAAAACCTGCTTGTAAAAGCCATCGTGCTGCGGTGTTGGTAGTTGTTGTTGTCCTTGTATAGTTGTAGCAGCTCCGGAAAAGTAAACGATGAAATCGTGCAAAGGAAATCGTAATGGGTGTCTGCTGTCGTTGCAAATGTTCCTTTTAAAAATAAACGCAGAGTATTTTTTTTTACAGACGGGGCAGACTGTGCAGCAGCGCTACATCATCAACCACGTACATCGTCAATATTTTCATTCTTTTTTAAACATGTTTTTAAAATAGAATAGGTAATTATTATATAACCGTCAGAAATACTGGCTTGGCTCGAAAATTTTTACAAAAATACTGCATTTCAAGCCCACACTTGATGGATTAAAAAACATGTACAGCTACATTAGCCTATAGATGCAATTGACCATAGTTATTGAAAACGGAAGAAAAATTGGTGACATTTCTAGCCTATGAACCTGTGAGGTTAACACAGAACGTGTCATTTCCCATGTCAGTTTATTTAAGCATTTTCCGTGGGTATGCCTGAAAAATCTAATGGAGCAATGGAGTTGGATAAAGAAGGTTTTTTTTCAACCATGCAGTAGGCTTAAAGACCGGACGACCGGAGACAAGTATTTACTTTATTAAGTAACAAAAATGCCGCAGGGTTGGTTGCGAGCAAAAAATATCACTAGCAAGCTGTCTGTTCGTCTTCAATACTGTGTATAAACTAATGTAGCATTTAAGTAGAGGCAAAAAATGAAATTGAAGATATTGAATAGGTATACTTGGATGCAACAAGAAAATTTCAAAACACTCAATAAAATATACCACGAAAGAGCTATCTTATTCTTTTCAATCTTTGAGTCTTTTCTGCTACTTTGAAACATCCAACTGACTTAATAAAGATTGGATATTTTTAACTTTAGTAATCTCTCAGTTTCTCTCGTCTTAGCTGAATGGGATGTGTGTGGGGAAGGGAAAGGAAAATCATCATTATGAAAGGAAAAGTAAAGCCCTCTTCTTTGCTCATCATGATTTTACAGGATTTCACCTACTTTAGTTTGTGCTTTTACGAGAAGAGACTATTTACACTTGATAGAAAACGGTGACTTTTTAGCTGAAGCGTAAAGAAGTGGTAGTCAGTCGTAGTCTCTATCAAACCAAGCGTACATAAAAGTATATGCATATATTACGATACGACGACAGGAATATATATACCTATTTTATTATTATCCCCTCATGCTTTTTTGTATATATCGTGCTATAAATTTATTTTTTTTTACTATTCTTAAAACTTTTGTGTGCATGTGTCTGCTGAAGTCTCAGCTTTCTCACTCAAAATCTCACTGGGCCTTTTTCCTGCCTCCTAAACATCAAAATATATCAGCTAGCTTTTACACTTTTAAAGCACAGCATAAATACATGGTATCGTACTTAACTGGAGAGAGAGTGGAAGAAAAAAAAGAGAGATGAAAAGTCTATTTTACTGTTGTTGTACGAGTAACTGAAGTGTAGCAGCAGCAGTAGCAGCAACGGGACTCATACAAAGTCCCAAAATGTGCACTACTAAACTAAAGTATTTAATACTGTCCAGAATAAAAGTGTATACATTTCTGTGTGAAGGGAAGGCGTTTGGTGAAGGAGAGAGAAAACTAGAATGGCTATAATATGTGAGAGACACAATTGGTTTTACAACCAGACTACTAAACGATGAATGTGCATCAAGTTTCTCCGATTTTGTCTGCATGTCTCTGTCCCTTGTCCCTAAACTCTTTCTAACATGCCTTTCCTTCAAGTATGGAAGAGTAGAAGGAGAAAAAAACGAAAATAGATTGTATTTATGAGAAAATATAAAGTCAAGCCATTGCCATTTCCTCATATTGTACTGTACTACTAGCTCAAAATATGAGCCTACTTAATACTGTACTGCAAACTGCAATGGTGATACTGAAAAAAAACTCAAGCTGGTGAGAAATAAAATGTGATTTCCTCTGCAGATATATGCGAATAGGGCAGAATATAGAATGACAGTATCAATTTCAATGGACATTTTACTGGTACCATCTTTTTTTAGCATGCACTGCACTGCCACTGTGCCATGTATTTGCTACAGTAGTTTGGGTAGATATGGTTTTCCATATGTTAGATATACATTCATGCGGCGTATTCATATCATGCCGTGTTACATATTATTATTATTATTATTAAGTTCTCTGAGTTAGTGAAGTCTGCTCTTTTCTCTCTTTACATATTATGTCAGCTAGAAAATTTTCAACGTTTACACCTTTTAGCCGGAAAGGAAAGTGTATAATATATAATAATATGATGTGCTGTGATGGCACAAAAATATTTAAATATTTATGAGCTGACACTTTCTTCTTGCCTTGTAAAAACTCCCTAACTGAAAGAATAGTTGAGTCTAAATGTCAATTAATTATCTCATATTTTCCCCGCCTTTCTACAAAAACATTTTCACATTCAAGTAACACTAAAAGCTACAATTTCATTTTTAAATGCATTTTTGTTGGTTTCCTAAATTCTGTTGTACCCCCTACTGTTTTCCTTCAATCTAACTTTTTCCATTTAATGTTAATCTGAAGTTGTTAAATGTTTAGGGAAAGTAAGACGAAAAGAAACTTGGAGGGAAAAAAACAGGGAGGTGTCAAATGAATTTTTCTTTCGGTAATACTTTCTCTCTCGCAAAATATTTTTGTTAAGTATATTCAATATATATACGATCACTTTTAAAAGTATACAATATATGGACTTTAGATTGAGTTGAGTTTGTTGTATGTGTGTACACACGTATATTTACTCAATACTAATGGCTCTTCGACTCGTACAGATTCTAATGTTTTTTTTGTTTTCCCATAGGAATCTGTCGTGTTCCGGTATTTACCAAGAGGATTTTCTATAAACTTCTCTCTAGTATGTGCGGCTGGCTTGTCCTGTGGATTCAGGACCAAAAGAGGTTTTCACTCTGCACTGCAGTAAATGTATCAGCAGGGAAGAAAGTGAGAAGAAAAGGAAAGCTGTCAACGGTTTTAAATTGAGGAGGAAAGGAAACAGCTGGTGCCTTATTAGAAACAACACAAACGTGAGAGAGGAAGAGCTTGTTTTCAACTCTGTAGAAGAGCAAAATAAACGAAGAGGATGACCGATCGGATGAATGCGGTGGCATCTTATTTGGGCTGTTGTTGTTGTTGCTGCAGAGTATCTTCCACATATAATTATACAAAAAGGGCAGGTTGTTGGTCGAATGACGCGTCTACTACTGTGAAAACACTCAGGGACGGAGTACCAAGTAAGCTATGTTATATTATTATTAAATAATCTTTACCGTGTGTGTAATTTATTGCTTTCATAGTGCAACTAAAATTCGTTGCTGCTGCTGATAGAATTAATTTATTACTACTATACTGCCTTTCCTTGGCTGCTATATACCTATGCACAATTGCTTACCTTGCTTGTTAGTACAGAGAAGTTCAAAGCTTTTCAATTTTATACGCCATTTTGCAGTCGGTGCCGAAACAGCATTAAACCGAAACTTTCCATATTTGTCATCAGATAAGCTATTAAACAATTGAGCACAAAAAACTACATACTTCACATATAATTGCATTTACAGGTTTCGCATTATTAAAGTGAATTCCTTTGAGCTTATTTTTATTTATAATACTTCAGCTGCTTAAAATTCAGGTCACATTTTATTAACAAAATTGTTAAAAGCTTGCTTTTCTAAGCTGACGAGAGGTGTAATCTTTCCATCGACAAGTTCCATAAACCATGCATAATTATTGTAGCACCGTCATTATAATATGATTATAATGCAGAGACGCGTTTCATTTTGCTGTCGCGATTCATCAAAATGGTCAACAAGAAGAGCAAGCATTTCAGAATGGAGAAAGACATGACGAGAGAAAAAGAAGAGGCAGTAGTCCTTACAGAGATTCATGGGGGAATTTTGGTTGCTGGTTTGCCCAAACTAGTACCACATTTCACAGAATGAATAGTTACGCCATCGGGAGACCAAATACTCAAAACTCTTTCGGTTTCCTACGAAGTAGGACCGACTCGTAGACAAGCCATACCTAAAAGAGCACAGAGCCGTCCTAGCAGGAGCTGAGCATAGCTTGCCATCCTACTGCCGGGAATGTGAAGCTCCAAGAGCCGAGCATTAGTATCAAATATACAAGCTCTCTCTATCATTACTGCTGAGCACCATAAACATCTCTAAAGTTGTAAGAATCAGTGTGGCGTACTATGTACTATATATGGTGACGAATTGTACGTATGAATATGTATGTGCATTACAGATAAGAGTAATATTATTGTGGCCAATCATATAAACCTTCAAAAGGTACAAAAGATATAATTTTTTTCAACAATAGTAACAATGCGCTGAGTAGACATAAACTGAACTTTTCAACACTTCTCCATTCATCTCAATTTATATCAATCAATATATCACCATCAGGATCGTCACTTTCAATCAAAACAAATGCACATCAAAACATGATGTTTGCTTGTTTGTACACAAGTAAAACATGAGAAATGTTTTTTTTATCTATCTCTTATCTAAATGCTTCTACAGCAGGTACAAAGGTATAATTTATTGCATCAAGTTGTTTCATCGGTTGTAAGAACAACACGATTTCAATTTCATAC
>JAHZMZ010004013.1:0-10570 GCA_027743805.1 Lepidocyrtoides sp. E14 | reverse complement strand
CACAAGGGTTTCATTAACTAAATAGATTATTGCCATTTGGGATAGTAATACTTACACGATTCGTAATAAATAGTACATAAAATTGTTTGCCTACTTGATTAGGCTTACAGAAGAGGCAAACTTTCATTTCAAACCTAACCTAAACCCTATGCAAGGGATCGTCAATAATCATTATATCGTCGTTGCCATCGTTGACTTCTTCCTTGATAATTATCTGGTCATATTCTTCAGTAACTACAATGTACTGCGTTTGACTGGTCTGTTCAGCTATAGGTTCAGAAACTTCTTGTACGTTTTGCACTACGGTAAATGCGGCGTGTACGCCTGAATCAGATTCGTTATTAACGGAGGGGTTCCATGGTGATTGTGAGATTGTGTGTGCAGAGCATGTTTGCATATGGCGATTTCGATTTCTACTACGAGTAAAGTGCTTGCCACAGTGGAAACATGCAAATAATGTAGTTGTCCTTAATATAACTGGCATGTCACTGCTGCTATTGCTATGCACATAGTCGCAGTCTTTTTGGTGACGAGTTAAACTGGCTTTGTGCGCATAGGTTGTGCCACAAGCGTGGCATTTAAATGGTCTTAAAATGCCATCATCTCTTCGGTTATTTTTGACAATTTCCTCATTATTGGCTTCATCATCTTTTTCCTTGCAGCAAGAATCTCTATGCGTGTCTAATTCGTCGGGAGTAGAGAAAGATTTTCCGCATTCCAAGCATTCCCAAGAAATGTCTCTTGGGTTCTTTTGACTAGTTGGAAGCGAGAGTGTTTTTCCATTGCTCGGTGAGTCGTCGTCAGCGTTGTTGAAAGAACTGGGAGAACCTTCAGAACTATCCGTTTCAAGATCAATCGTCTCAATATCCTTGCTCACTTGGGAAAGTTTACTGGTTTTTGAAGATTTTAATTCTCTTTGGAGACGAAAGTGAAGAGTCTGATGTGATGACCACTTTGAAACCATTTTTCCACACTCCTCACACCATTTTGGAATCTTCATCGGTTGATCTCTAGGAATAGGAACGCCAGCGCTGTTTAAAACCATTTTTAATGCTGGCTTCATCGTCAGGGAGGACGAATGAATTGTCACAATATGCATCTTCAGATTATATCGACCTTTGAACTTCCTCGGGCAAAATGGACAAGGACAGAGTGAATCACGACAATCGTCATTTTGTTTCAAGTTGAGTTTTTTAACGTGGTTCAAAGTGTTCTGCCCTGATGCTTTCGAACTAGCGGGTACAATTTTTCCTCCCTTCTTCTGAAGCTGTTTCAACTTTCTTTTCACAACGTGAAGATGGGAATCAATCAAATGCGACTTGAGAAATTTTTCTGCGCTGAACTTCTTTGGGCAATATAAGCAAATTAATTTTCCATTAACATTTGAAACTGTCCCTTCACCCTTGCTCTTAAGAAGCTGCTTACAGAGGATTTTAAATCTCAGATCTGAAACGTGCTTAAGCTTTACTGATGACAGCAACTGTTCTGGATGAGTATTGGCGGTATGGAGATGAAGTCCCTTAGAAGTCAACAATGATTTATCACAAAATGGACAAGAGGTGGTTGACTTTGTGTCCTTCTCTAAACGTACAGAGGAACACTCTAAATTTTCTTCAATTTCTACTACTGGAATAGAAGAATTCAAAGGATCTTGTGGTAAATGACTAGCAGATACGCTCTTTACTAGTTTAGAGTTGGTGGTCAGTCGCCTTGGAAGACATTCCTTGTCTTCCAACTTGGCAATACCTGCAAAATAGAATGCCAAATATGTTCCACATTTCAATTTTTTTTAAAAATCCTTTACTAATAAAATAGTAAACTGAAAATGACATGCGCCTCAACAATTTTTAATTACTTTATAACGTTCCCTTCAGCATAATGCCTTACATTTTTCTTTAGTTTGTGCCCTTAATAATGCAGCCAAAGACGTATCCTCCATATCGACAAAATTACTGCTGTGAGATGAATTGGACAGAATTTCCGCCAACTTTCGTAAAAAGTGGGTTATCCACATTTGAGTCTCCTCCAATTTTGCGCAGTAACTGGATAATTTAGTGGCAACAAGACCACACTCCTCGCAAATCCCTGCAGGGAAATTGGAACACGTTTCTCCACTATCAGTGCTACCATTGTCGTCTTTCCTCACAATGGAACTTGAAGCGACAGGGCTTGATCCCCTTGAACCTTGTTATCTCCGCAAGATTAACTTGAAGATACCTAAAAATTTGGCGTAATGATGACTGAAATTCAAATTCTTTTGCTGAAGACTGTTGTATTGAATTGCAACAGAAAATACAATTTTCTGATGAGAAACTCATCGAAGCTGATTGACAATTATTCTTATTTGTAGTCGAGCTAAAGAGCTGGGAATGAGCGTTCCCAGCTCTTGTGTTAATTAAGGATTTTACGGTTCTCCCCATTTTCTCTAACCCACTGCCGCTAGTACAGTGTATTTATACACTCATTCTAGCAAATTTAACGAATAAGTTTGAGTGAAATCAAAACAAAAATACAGTTTTAGGTCTTCTATCATGTAATTTATGTCTTTTGATGTTCTATAAATAAATGAATAACTTTTTCTTCTATCACTGTAAATACGTATGTCGTAGTCGTACTAAACTATATTGTTGTGTGTTTTCTCAGCTGAACTCGTGTGAAATGAAAAGTTCGTGTGCTTATCCAGCATAATATTAAGTTGTTGTAAGTTATAATGCTATGCTTGCTTGTATTGTAGTTTTTCTTTGCTGCAGAATATTGGTAGTGTAGTGTAAGTAGTAGTGTGAAAATATGCTCACGTTCCGTTTTGCGTTGCATGCTTGCTTTTGGCCGGTCCCGAAGAAACTCTTCTTTTCGTCCATGTAAATTTATTTTCATGCCCATAGGACGAATTTGACAATAATATTATGCTGATGATCATGAATCATGAAACTATCATTTACTGCATTTAAAAAATCAACTCTCTGTTAGTAGTAGTATCATTAGATCAACTTCAATTTCAAAATTAGATTATCATTAAATTATTTTGAAGTATCCTGGTAACATGTTGAAATTCAAAATTCAAACTAGGTTCCCGTTGGGTCTGAAACAAAGCTCCTTGGTACTTCACTGCTTTTCGAAACTGACAAGGAATAAGGTTATAGCAGCAATAAAAACCTTGGCAAAGATGAAGCATATATTAAATTTAACAAACAACTCGTCGTACGTATTTTTAAAAGTTTTACTTGTAATTACTTGTGCTATGAACCCATAAGTTAGTTTGAACAATCCAGTTGATCCTATACCAACTGGAAATCCATCAAGATCCTTCAGTAATCTTTGGAGTGTCTGTTTATTCAAGTTGTAAAACATGTTCCAGTTCTCAGCCTCCAGTAGAACGCTTTGGAGTTCCTCCATCTGAAAAATGATTTTTGATCATATCAAGCGCTTCAAAACGATTAAAAATTTTGTTCTACTGGAAAGTTACACTCACTTTTCTGTATGTTTCTCCAGATAAAATCAATGCAATTCCAAAATGAGCGACCCACGAAAACACGCTGGCTACATTGAATAAATTCCGTGAGCTAATGAACGCGTTTAGCATAATCATTAGCCTTATTGATGTGTCCAGCATCCAAATCAGAGGTGAAACAGACCAAACTGCATTAAATAAACTGCTTAGCCTTTTTCCATCTTCAAAAGCTCTTTCAATTTCTTGTATGTTAACTTTACTACAAGTATTATTTGAACGCTTTTCCAAATGGCTGCGAAAACGATCTTTAATAAATTTTGCAATGAACCAAAATGTAAGAGGAAGTGGACCCAAAAAGAGTACGCCTTCAAACCAGAGAATATGCTGACTAGAAAACATGAAACCAAACTCTATAAGCCCTAGTGTCACGTTTCCTGCCGTGTAGCCATTCAGTGAAGTATTTAGAAACAGTCGGGAGCGTCCAGCAGCAATATAATCTTGAAACGCTTCCCCTGGCCATTTGTACGAGAGTTTTGATGGATGAATGAAAAAAAGAGGTATTGATGAAAATCCACCAACGGAGATACAAACAAAGACTAGATAAACACATTGTGACGAACGATTTAAGTAATCCTCAATTTTATTCTTGTTTTTCGTCATATTTAGAAGGAACAATAGAGCAAGAACCATGGATAGAGTATTATTAAATGAAATGAAATAAAGCTTGGGACTCAATGACGTTTTACTGGTAAATACGTCCACCAGCGATGTTACAATGTTGCTCAGACTTTCAAGCCAAAACAATGGCCACAAAATCAGCAAGCAAATAATCTGTGAAACAATTAAATTAGTTGAACTGTAGGAGAAGCAGTAAATAGTAGGTGAAATGAAAAATCAGTGGTAATTGAACTATAAATGTTTTTACTGATCTACTTACCTGCTGACATTTGGAACTTTGTAGACGCCAAAGTTTTGTACCCTCATTATACGCAGGCTTAAAAGGAATCACACACAAGTAGTATCCTATTGTATGATAACTTTTCCAAATGATGGTTAGTGGGTTAATTTTCCCAAAATTGTTATCAAATTCATCTCTTGATGAATCGCATAAATTTTTCTGGTGGTTTTGCATGAAGTGATTGTTTAAGTTTTCGAAAAGCTTCTCTTTGGGCTGCATTATGAGAAATAATGACTCAAAATGAATACTGTATAAAGTAAAATAAGTAATAACTGAAATTGGCTGGGCTGGGCGCACATATCATGTTGGTTTTCTGAAGACACGACGACACGCAAGTAATTACATCCTGTTTATCTTGAATTGTTTCATGATTAGTAATTTTCATAATGTATTTACATAAGCGTTTTTTCATCGTAGCCGGAAAATTGCTTTAACTGATTAATGTTATTTTAGTTATTGTTATCGTCTCAAAATACGGTCATGTTGTAGGAATTATAATTATTTTGGTGGAATTGCGTAGTATGCTTTTAATTTTTGATGAAAATTTTGTGTTTAGTTCATTTTTCAAAGCTGACCAGGAAAACTGTGAGAGCAGCAACAAGTAGCTAAAGAGTCAGGAAAATTTTTGAGCTTTTTAAAAACTTGCACCCATGAATTGATTAATTTTTAATTTATGACTTCCTTAACGGTACCTACCTGAGATGTAAATCCATAATTAACTTTGTAAATTCCTAATGTCCCAATCCCAACCAACCTGAAATCTAGCTCTTTTAACAGCCGCTTAAGTATTCGTTTATCTTGACCATAAAGTCGATCGTAGGTGTTCCCCTTGAAAATTTCGGTCCGGAAGCAATCCATCTACCATGCAAGCATGAATACCAAAAATACTTTTTATGAAAATCTTTTGATGACGTTCAAAATATATGATCAATGGAGTATTTATTTCAGTATTTACGTACCATTTTGCATGTTTCTCCGGAAATAATAAGAAATAGGGCAATGCCTAAGCTCCAAAACAACACCACTATTATCAACGAAGGACTTCGAGAGCTAATTAGACGGTTCAAAAACATTAAATCTCCCATGACACTGTTCAGTAACCAAACTAAAGTGGCAATGGACCACAAATCATTCACAAGTGTATCATACATCTTAATTTGTTCATATTTTTGCTTGATCTCCTTTATTGAAAAATTGGTACTGTTAAGACAACTGTTAAAGTCTTTAGCAACTAGCCAAAATGTAATAAGTAATGGTCCCGTAAATATAGCATTCTCTATCCAATTAACATGAGCCCAAATAATCCATCCCAATATTTCAATAACTGCAAGAAAAACATTTTTCCCGGTATATTGAAGATCAGAAACATTCATGAAAAATCTTAAGCGGCCAAGTTCCATGTATTCATGAAACATTTTTTTGAAAAATGCCAAAGATTTGTTCTCAATGTTCTCATTACTAGTGGAAAAAACTGGAAGGAAATAAGACAAGCAAAGAGTAACATAAATTAATATCAAAATCCAGCTACATCGTTTAATAACTCGTCGTTCTACAAACTGAATTTCTATTCCGTAATTTAAAGCTTCTTCAATTTTCTGCCTGTGCTTTGTAATCGCTACAAGAAACAAATAGTGGTGTAAGGGAACTAGAATGGCAACAAAAGCGGAGAAATATGATTTGGAGGTTAGTGCTTTTGTGGTGGAAAATGCAGCTACAATTGGCACCAGAATATCTGTTACCATGAAAAACCAACGCATTATCCAAACTAGCAGGCATCCAACCTGTAGAGACAATCACACTCATTATGTACTTTCGTCTGGTCATTCTTTTAAAAATAGACTGAATGTTTTTCTGAGGTAAAATATAAGTGAAAAGTTTACCTGCTGAAATTTGCACGTCTTGAGCTGCCATCGGTTAGAAATAGCGTTGTAAACTGGCTTAAATGGAATGATACCTCCGTAGTATCCAAGCGCGAAATATTTGCTCCATATTGCTGAAATCACATCCTGCTTCATCTCAGAATTTTGACAGTTTATTTTACTAGAAATTAAAAATACTGGTTGTCTTTTTGATTTTAAGTAGAAATTTGCTTTGTCTAATATTTTGATTTCTGATGTCATATTAGAATTTGAAAGTATGTGGTTTAAATAAAGAAATAAAAAAATATGCTTAATGCTCCGTGGCAAAGAGACAGTGTCTTTATCAAGTTTGAGTGGACCAAATCTAGAAAGAGAGTAAACCAGCAGGGGACTATTTGATCGACTGCTAGGTTTATAAATAAAATCAATACACTTGTCAGTGTCAGTTTTGACACAGTATTTTACCTATATACCTTGTTGAGTTCAAACAACTAGAGTAATGTTTTTTATCTTTATACCTTCATCCTGTTATATTCAGCCATGTAATTAAAATTGACAATTTGCTGAGCATCACTCTACGTGAAACAAAGTTAATGAGGGCATCCTATTAATATGACACGATATTATTTCGAAATTCGCATTAGTAATCTATTGCTGCTTGTGTCAAAAATTATATTGATTTTATACTACGAAATCTATTTTGAAAAAAGGTTCACTTGCGTAATACATGAGATGTCTATTATTATTTGAAAATTGTTATCGAGAGAAAAATATTTTACACATAATTCGAATATCTGGAATTTTCCTTGCTTATTTTCCATCAACCGAGAAATCATTTCGAAGTTACAAACGGACAAACGATTGATTACTGGCAATTTAAAGGGTTCCTTGCTTTTGTTATTTTTTATTTGCAACTTTTAATGTTAATAATTATTTTCGTTTTTTGGAAATGTCTTGCTTCGCCCCAAAATAAAATGTGATATGTGACTAAAACGGGTCTCCTAGTTTATATTTAAATATCCAAAACCCCTATCGGGGAAAACCCGATGACAATCAACGAAATCCTTACAAGAGAACAACAGTACTGTCACTTCACCCTTATACATAGTTTCCGTTACCATATTATAGCTTATAGAATGTTATGATGTATAATAGCTATGCAGACTTCACGCCAATGAATACGATCATTTAGTAGAATTTTTAACAGATTTATATTGTCAACTACTTTGCTGCTCAATAAATTACTATGAAGTATATGAAAACATAAATAAAATCTAAATTTTGTTCTTCATTTTTGAATATAAATATGATTTACTGTTTGCATTGCGCTATTGAATTCATATAAAAACTTGTTTTATGTCTATAGAATTATTATATTTTATTATAAAGAAATCAATTTATGGCACTACAAAATATACTACAATACATAGTACAACAATGTTAGTTAAAGCTTTAAACGAAAATAAAAAGTATAAAAGTTCACAGTTTAATTATAACACATATCTCTTACGAAACAAAAATCATTTTTCTTAACATTTAAATCAGTGATCGCCACAGTCAAAATTTGCAGTGATGGAAGCAAAGACCACACTGATGATTGAACTGCGGACTGTCTCAAAATGCAGCGTTTTATTGATCTAAAGATTCTATCTTGAATTGCCTTTTTCGTTGGGTCATCTTCACCATCACAAAATGTATGTTTGACAGCCAAGTGTAAGCTACTTAACGATGGAAACCACTTAAAAAATCTGAATGATTTCTGATACGAAGTCAACGAAAGTTCCACAGAGCGAACGTTAGGCAAACACGGTGGAGATTCGTTAATATCAGTCAAGTCATCTTGTAAATGCATTTGCTCCCCTGCGTGCTCTAGTAAAATTATTTTAATTGTGCAAAGGCCCCTGAAGTGCTGAAGAATTCCAAATAGCTTACTGGTTTTTAAAGTAACAATTACCGTCAGACTTATTTTTCTCAGTGTGTATAAATGTTGGAGACTCTCAAGAGGAGTGTAGAGATGGGAAAGATTTTCATGGGAACACATTGCAATTATATCAAGTTCTCCCAGGTTGGTGGTCAGGGCAGCAGTATCTTTTTCATTCCATCGGTATAGACTCACCCGTAAATTCTTCAATGTTTTTCCATACTGCTCAATAAACAATGCACCAAAACTGTTTGGGCATTTTGCTCCATTCAAATCAAGATGTTGAAGATAAGGCAAATTGGGGAGTGATTTCTGGACACGTAGCTCACTGAAATCGTGAAACTTATCTATAGAATGACACAAGAGTTCCAGCTTTCTTAAATTTGGAACAAGCTTCAGGACACGCTGTATCGTTTTGTATGTATTTCTTGAGCTGTGATAACCCTGGATGTCAAGTTGGAGATGCCAAATATACACTCCAAACGCCCGAAAAAGTTCTCGAACACAGGTCCAAAATTTAGAAAATTCTTCTTCATTGAGCTCTGGACTTGCTCTTACCAAGACGGATCTGGTAACAAAGGGGTTTCTAGAATGATTTCTGATTTGTTCATGGACAGTTTGTACTTTTTCGATTGAGATCAACAGACACGAGAAACGTTGCTTGTTGTACTGGTCAATGAACATGTTGCGTTTAAAAGGACTGAAACAGCGATTTGTGCTAAAATCATCCTTGTCATCATCATCACTTGCGATTGTACGTTTATCAAGAAGTTTGTCCACTGCGTTAGCCCATCTTCCACAAACCAAGCGACATTGTAGTAGACTTTGCAAGTTCAGATCCATCCATATGTGTGGGAGTATCTATTCAAATGAAAATAGATTACATCAATTAGCCAAAAGTATGAGCATTTTTGAGGAAAAAGGGAATTCTCAAAATATCCATAATAAAAGTACTTACCAGTTCGAACAAATACAGTGGTTTGTTGGAATTTAATGTGTGTTGCAGATTTAACAACTTTTTTGTGCTGAACATATCAGCTAATATGGTCAAATTTTCAGGTGTGCCAATTTCACTTTGAAGTTTACATATTGCATCTTTCCATTTTGCTTCCAAAACTTGCTCATCAGACGTTGATCCTGGTATTACTGATTGCTGCATAATAGGCGTTTCGGTTTGTGCTCGTATTTTTAGTTCATTTTGAACATGAGTTTTGCTTAAACTGTCGCAATCAGATTCAGATTCAGGAAAAATTGCACTTGGAAAAGTACTCGATATGATGGTTGCATTCGATTTTGCAGAATTTTCTTCAGTCATAATCTCGTTCTTTTTCGGAGTTTTCGAAAAGTCTCCTTTCTTGGACCTTGGACATGGACGACTAATATTCTTTTTTTCAGTCTTTTGAATTGATGCTATTTTTTCTCCAGGACACGGGCTAGTAGGAGGCAGTCTTTCAGGAGAAACTACTGAAGCAACTTTATCGTCAGGTTTTTCATTGCCAATAGCAACATTTTTAACTTGAGTATTTTTTTCTTCAGGTAGATGAGTATTTTCCACATGAAATTTAGGCTTCCTGGAACGGGGGCAAGGACCGACAAAACGCTTCACCGGTTTAGTTTCCACAATATTAGCGGGTGTATTGCAGCTATTGCTAGTTGGTAAGGACGGTACAAAGCTTGGTGCTTCCGTTGATTTTTCCCTAACCGTTGCTTGATTTACTTCCGGCTCCAATTTACGTCTCTTGGAGAGGGGACAGGGACGTCTCATGGTGCTAGTCTTGGATGGAAAAAGGTGAATAGCCGTGACATTTCTCAATGTTATAGTAGAATTAGTAGAATCAGGAGCATTTCCTACCTTGATTGATTTATCCTCAATTGTATTGCTCTTTTTACCAGCAGCATCAAATTTTGCTGTGGACAAAGAAGACTTTTTTTCGTCCTTTTCGTCCTCCGTTGTTGCCACTATTCTGCGTTTACTTTTATCCTTCTTCATTTTATCCATTGCCAATTTAAGCTTTTTCATCAGCCGTATTTTCTTTGCTCGTTTCCTCTCCTCCTCCGCATTTTCTTCATCAAGACTCATTATTGTTACCACTCGCACTTTCAACAAAACGCAACAATGCTGTATTACCAAGTTATTAAAAACAACTTAATATAAGGTCTCGAGTAGTAATTGTTTTTTCATTCATTTCTCCAGGCACCTATGAACATGGTATTGATATTGACAACCTTTGCATGGCTGATAGTGCTGTTAATTTTCGGGTCAGAAATTCTGTCTCAAAGAAGCTGTACAGTGCACATTTCGAGACAATGACGGGGTTGCGATTGAGTATTCATGTTGATGAATATTGCCGATATTACATCACACACAATTAAAACAAGTGCTC
>JAHZMZ010004012.1:0-10367 GCA_027743805.1 Lepidocyrtoides sp. E14 | reverse complement strand
TGCAATGCAATTCAATACTGATGATGATAATAATAATAATGAACATTACAAAAAAAGCACATTATTATAAAGTTTTAGTGATGACGAATTCTATGGATTGAAAACTACGGAGCATGCTATACCACAACAACATGCATGCACAAAAACTAGAATAATGATAATTGTAAAAAAAAAAAAAAAAATTGTACACAAGAATGATAATAAGGAAATCTAGGAAAAAGGGTTTTAACAAGCTACAAACCATGATGAATAATATTATCATTGTTATTATTTTGGCATGATGGCTTTTTGCTGTAGAAAAGTATGATCGAACAAGGCATATTAAAGTTACCAGTTGTAATATTTTTTTTTTCAAAGTTTAGCTTAGTTTGCACAATCCTACACAGTATAATAAGAAGTAGTAGTAATAGTAATCTACTTTTAACTTTTTTTTAATGTGGAGGTAGATGGAGGAGTAGAGTAGTGCACGGCATGGTAAACAGTGAGAAGATTATTACCGAAAATGATTATGACAGAGAGTCACTAGTTGCAACTGTGACTTTTGGGAGTAAGTAGGAAAGTAGGAATCAGTAACAGTCACAGAGAATTATGCTGCTGTTAAATAAAAGCTGAGAAAATTATTGTTACGATGAGTTATGATTCATGATGATGATTATTATTACAATGATCATGATGATGATGATGATGATGACTATGACTGCAGTTATTATTATTACCATTGCGCTGGCGCTGCACATTCAAATAGTCAAGTCAAGGCAGCAACAGATAAACGTTTCCTACTTGCAACTTGTTGCTCTTTGTCATATTTTTTTTCTTATTCAATTTGCTTGTTGGTAGATTGGAGTGATGGTGGTGGTGGTGGAATATTGCAAAGTTGACATTGAGCTGATATCTTGTCGTTTTTGTTGTCGTAAAGGATAAAAATATTATGGTAGAATTAAAACCACAAGGGTCACGCAATAAACGCCATGTTGAATAAACACACTCGTCTTCATCTTCACCGTAAGTGAGTGTGTGTATTTCATATTTGCTCTCTGAAAATAAATTGTGAAAATGTGCTTAACATTGAAATAAGTGGTTTTACATTTTGATTATTGTAAAAATGATGATGACAGTAGTACTTTTGCGACAAGAAGAATCATGCTTCTTTTTACAGATATTACACATCAAGAGCGCGCTTCTTACGTATGCATACCCAAGTATGCAAATTGTATTCATTGTTTGAAGCGCTTACAGTTTTTTTGTAAAAAAAGTAAACCGCAAGCGCACATACGTACATACAGGCATAATGAAAGCAACAGTTTCAACGGTAGGCTGAGCTAATGTTCTAGTATTCGGCACGGCATGTCATTTGAGATGATGGGAAAGATTATCATCATCATCATCATCATCATCGGAACTTTTTTTTCTCTAAACGGTCATGTACACATGTAGGTATTTGGATTTTTAGAGTAAAGGACCAAAAATCTGTAAAGTTAACTTCTGATATTATTATGTATGCTGCACTAACATAATTTAAAAGTAGTATTATGTCTATATAAGAATAATTATAGGGATTATATAGGTGTGAATGAGTAGACAGTAATTTTGGTCGGCCTGTTTTATTTTATTTTTTTCTCTTCTCTTCTCCGCATGATATGAGAAAATTGAAAAAGGACAAGAATCACTATCACTGTGTGAATGCATGATGGCGCAAACATAAAAAAAATATGTGATGCAGTAGTAGCTGGCGGTATTGAATGCAAGTCAAACCAAACTCTACAAGTTCAGAGTGTGGAGGAAAAGAGATGTGAAATGTCATGATGATGATGATGATCATCATCATCCATTTGATATACTTTTTTTATTGTGTGTGTGTGTGTGTTGTTCTATTGTTAGCTGTGTAATATGTACTGCGCAGAAAAAGAAGTTTTTTTAATCCTTTTTGAACAAGATGTAAAGTGAAGCACATTATGCATGCATGTATGTAAATAGTAGCTTCTTTCTGCCATTTTTATGAAAAGAGGAGCTTGAATTTAATTTTGTTTAATGTTATTATGATTATGATAATGGTGATTTGATTGTGAGATGAGATGATGGTAGTTTGAATGTGTGAGCATGGTCATGTCATGCCATGCCATTGGCATGTTTTACAATAGGAGGAGCGTGACAAATTAAATAAAAATTTACTGATATAGCTAAACATGCACAAAGGAACAGTGTAATTCTTTTTTTTCAGTCGAAACTAACTCAAATTGACTGAGCCCATAATAATTCAGAAATCGTTATATCAGTAGGAAACCGCACATGTCTCTCAACCCCTTTTTGACATTTCAATGTCGAATTATGCTAATTCCATTATTATCAAACCGCATGAGCATTGAGCATACAAACAATTATTGTAAGTGACAAGGGAAGCAATCTAGTCCGAAAATATTATTGAGATGATGATAAAGTACAATGATGGCGTGTGTATGTCGTCGTGGCTGTTTTGTGAACTGGAAAATTTTACAAAGGTGGAGACCAGTGGGATGATGGAAAAGAGTAAAAAAAAGATTTATTATAATGTGATGTAAGTGTGCTGTGATTGTAGTGCAAATTTTAAGAAAAGAGGACTGAAAGAAAAAAAATATTTGCTCGCCATTATCATCATCATCATCACGAGCTTTATTTTATTTCGTGTTACAATTTTCATCATGTTCACTTTGCAAAAAAAATATATCTATTCATTGAAACACTTTTTAAATACATTTTTTTTATATTCCATTTATCTATTATTTATTATTATTAATTTGCAAATTTTACGACAAAAGTGGCTTTATCTGATTCATATTTTGCACGAAGTATAGACACATATGCATGCTTGCATTACAATTTGCAGAAAAAAAGGGAATCAGATCACACATCCTGTCTGATTGAATCCACAACAAAAAAGGAGTACAAACACTCTTTACACACATTTAAATATACTTTACTTTTATATCCACTCCAAACACAATCATTTCAATTTTTTTTTTGCATTTGCAAACTAAATGAAAAAAAAATTATATTATTTTATTATTTAAAAAAAATCAAGCCCTTTCAAAAACAGGATGACAGACTATGCCAGTATGACAATGAATGGAAAATATAAAAGAAGAATAAGAAGAAAAAAAAAATTGTAAAATATCAAATGACATTAATATTAGAAATATGAGATGCAAAATGCTTGTACTTGTGTGTGTGTGTGCTACCTACTTACTTAATTCTTCTTCTTCAATCAAACTCCTTCAATGCTGCTGCTACTGCTGGTGCGGTAGATTGATAGAGAGAGAAAGAAGAAGAAGAAAAAAAACAAGTCTGGTCTTACTCAACTTCTTATCAACTCACTATCGACAAGATCATCGTTTCATTTTTTTTATTCGTATAGTTTCATCATTCATTATATAAAATTAAATGGAAGCAGGTTGCGAAAAAAAAGAGCAAAAAGATTTTCATCATCATCGCCACCACACTTATCATCATCGTCCTTTTCCTTCATCGCAGTCACATCTTTTTTTTTATCTATGAAATGCAAGCAGCAATAATTTTTTAGTATTCCTTCACCGTCTTCATCTCTCTCTCTCCTTATCACTCGCTGTTAAAGTCAACTGTAAAGAAATGCAATGATATAATAATCACACAATAATTTGAAACCTTAATACCTACTTACTTTAATGTAATGGAAAACTTGAAATGATGAAAAAAAATTGGAGGTATGAAGAAAAAAAACAATAACAAGAACAGCAGCACCTTTTGATTAACTCCTTTTAAAAACCTTACGCTTTACTACTACTAGAACCATCCTCAACCTTGCAGAAAAATAAAAGAGTTCAATTGGATCATCACGCCGATTTTTTTGATTAGTCAAAAGAAATATCTTTTGTGACTTTCTGCTTCATTTTAAATATTATTATACCTACACGCATTGTTCTCTCTCATCGAGAAGAAAGGTGAGAACGGAGACTACAAACAAACTAAACGACGACGACTACTACTACTGCTGCATAGCCTACAAAAAAAATAAGTAATGTAGGTTGACTAGTGAAAAAACAAGGAGCAAGGAATAAACTACTCATTAATACCTAATCACTAGTCGCACACACACACACACAGGTATTCATAAATACCTATAGGCTATATAGATAGGTACTGATTGACACTGAATTGATGAATTCAGACATCTTTCCTTGCACATAGAGAGAAAGAAAGATATTCAAAGTTTTGAATTTTTTTTTTCAAACATTCGAAGTTGTTTTTTATATTTTTCCTTCTCTCTCTCTCTATGCAAAAATAATGATCGCACTCTCGTAATAATCACTTAGCATTGAGGTATGTAGTATTATTTCGTTCGATGTAGCATAATATGCAAAATAAAAATTGCAAGCTCAAGCTCTCTTTTGGTAGTACAAGTAATAAGAGCGGCGGCGGCGGCAGTGGCGGCCCGAATTGTTATTCAACTTTGCAATATTATTATTACGTACCTACCTAAATGTCTCTTTTTTCTCTTGTTGAGTTGAGCAAATGCTCAACGGTATTAAATGTTATACAAGTTGGATAGGATGGAGGAGATAGATATGTATGTGTGCATAGATAAATAATATATTTTCTTGAAAATGTTCATTATAATTTTTTTTCTCTCTGTTTATATCATTTTTCTATTGAGCCTCATTTATCTTCAAACTTAAGTTATTTTCTCTCTCTCTCTGCTACCTCTTCTGTGTGTACAGGTAATATAGCAGTAGGTAAAACCAACTTGATGACACGATGATTGATGTAAATGAATTATGTTACTACATACATACATACTNTCAAACTTAAGTTATTTTCTCTCTCTCTCTCTGCTACCTCTTCTGTGTGTACAGGTAATATAGCAGTAGGTAAAACCAACTTGATGACACGATGATTGATGTAAATGAATTATGTTACTACATACATACATACTACACGCTATTTTTCCCTACTTTTTTTCCTTCTCTCTCTCTCTCTCTCTGATTAATATTTCAGTTGAGCAATTGCAGTTTTATTTAAAAAATCTCTGTTTGTATGTATGTATGTATATTTTGCAATGCAAAATAAGAAAACGGGAACTTTCCCTCGGAGAAGTTCGTCGTCATCATCATCATCATCAGTGGACAATGAAATAAAAAACAGGCTTATTCAGTCCAACTGATTGTGATTATTCTACATTTCCTTCTCTTCTCTGTCCTGCCTTTTTTTACCTACCTAATGTTTAAGTACTACACACAAACACACACACGCAATATAATAACGTAGCAATTTGATACTTCTGCTAAGAAAATATATATATTTTCATTTTGCTTTTTTACTCACTTACCATTTTACATATTGCAACACATTTGTATGCATGTGCAATTTAAGATGATGATATCAATATTTAAACCAGTGAGATTTAATTGCACGTTATAAAAGGTGTAGTAGGTATATATATGCATACTTACACATCTTCATGTTGTGTTCCTTTTTTGTGCTTCTTCCTCTTTTATGTAATAACAAGAAGAAGAAAAAAAAGTCGTTAAAAACCAGACAGGTATTACAATAATAGCAGTGGTATCAATACTACTGAGAGACAAAAGAGTAGTAAAAAAAGTAAACTGAGCTAGAAAAGGAGGATACGGATTGGATAGATGATGGATGAATGCTACTCTAGCCATAAAAAAAATATATTGTGATGATGATGTGAATAGTCTTTTCTGTAATCGTATTTTAACAGGTATTATTAAAGAGCGCTAGAAAAGAAGAAGAGAAAAATTGAAATTAATAAACTTTGCAAGAGAGAAAAAAAGAATGAGAAAAGATTGAAAAATATGTAAGTATTACGGATATACATGAAAAATTTTGCAACCATGATAGGAAAGAGTGAGACGAATAGATTGATTTTTTTTTGTTCTGGGCTCTATTACGTTTTTAAATAAAACTATCATGCCGAGCTGTTTTGTTTTTGTGTGGTAGGTGGTGGTGGTTAGTGAAAGAGAGGAGAAATAAACTTGTACTAAGGTTATTATTAAAACACTACTTCTGGCTGGTTAATAACATGCTTTGCCGCTGTGAAAGATGTTCTTTTTTTTAGACAAACAACGACTCGGTAGCCTTAAAGCAAATACGCAAAAACAACAGACAACTGGACTGGACTCACTCGAATTTTTGGTTGTGTTCTCTCAGGATGTAAAAGTATAAAATGAACTGGTAAAAACAAAAAAAAACGCAATAATAATTGCAATTGCATGACGATGACGAATAATGTGTTTTAACAAAAGTATTGGCAATATAGAAATCAAGTTTTTTTCACCACCACTACTACTCTTGCTAAAAAAATGTTGATGGAGGTGCTAGTAGCCGTAGTAGTGAGGATGATGATGATGATGGTGCAGTAGTGTGTAGTGGTATTTTTCGTCGTCGTCGTCGGCAAGTTTGCTATTTTTTTCTTTTGTGATGATTTTTTTTAAATTAAAAAAAATATATATTCTACGCCATGTTGCTCTGCATCCTTCCTTTAGGCAAACAAATCAACTTAGATGTCTGTCTTCTTGATCTGCATAATAATAACTGCATACAAGTTTATAAGATAGACTTGGTGGTGGTGGTGGTAGTGGTGGTGTGCTCCAAAAAATGTATATTAAATGCAGCTAGAATTTTCTAATATAAATTTCTTTGCTGCGAATAGTTCCTTGACTTTTCCTGCTTTGTAATATCATCATCATCATCATCATCGGGGAAATTGGTAAATTGGAAAAAAGGAATGAAAAAAAGCGAATTTAAGTAATGATGGTGATGACGATGAAACTGATGAGTTTTGTTTGATTGAATGTCTTCACCACAAAACGGCACATCAGTAGAATAACAGGCCGGTTGTGTGTGTGTTTGTGTTTACTAATAAACTATTAGGTATAAAATATTTTAGACGAGTTGTTACAGGATTTCGTGTTTTATATTTCGATCAAAATAAAATAAGTAGATTTAAATGAGAAAAAATACCGTATTGACTTGTGGTAACACTTAATTGATGACTTTGATGATGATGATGAAGACAATAGACAAAAGGAACAGAATAATAATAAAAAATATCTAGACTTTTATTTCGTTTTTTTTTTGAATGGAAAAGAAAATCAAAAAAATAAAATTCGATAGAATCAACAATCAGATAATCATCTTTATAATACGGTTTGGTGTAACGTTTTATTTTTTTGAAGAAAAGAAAAAAATCAACTCTGACTATAAATTTTGATGAAAGAGACATCGTATTTGGATGATGACAATGAGAAAAAAAAAGATTTAAACGTTATTTTGTTTTTACTACGAACAATTTCGAAGATGAATAGAAACTGAAATTGAACAAGGATAAAATGTGCACACATTTTGTAACTTTTTTTTCTTCATCATTTTACATTTAGTTAAACCTGATTTGCCTGTCTTTTTGCGGTTTTTTCCCGTCTCATCATGATCATCATCATCATCGTCATCATTTCATTGTCCGGCTGTATTGTAATAATAATTTAATGAGTTCCTGACTTTTCTCTGCCGAAACAGCATTGTTGTAAAAAAAATAATGTTTGCTTGCGCGATCCTCTCGCATTGTTTCTCAATTTTCCTTTTGTGAATGAGCTAACGCAGCCAAATAGCTGTGTAATGTTGTGTAATCAAATTTACTGATGAAAAGGAAAAAAAATATTTTTGAATTTGCTTGTAGCTGAAGCATAATCAATAGTTTGAATAAATAGTGATAAAATGTCGTTTCATAACTTGTGTCACTTTTTTGCCATTGACTTTGAATATTTCAGATATGAGACACCGTGAACTGTTCAGATGGCACATCCGCTCATTTCTAAGCAGTATATGACACAGAGTAATTCTCTCCGTTCGGTTTATCGTAGTTTCATGGTTTTCATTTTTTTTCAAATTCGATTTCTTTTTTGCATACTTTGTTTTACATTCCAAGCTCCAAGAATCCGCTAGACCAGCTTGTTTTATACCATGCTTTCATGCATGCATACTATTATTTATGTGTACGTACGTACCTACGTATACCTATATATCAATGCACATGTATGCAACGTCATATCATTATCATCAGCATCATCATCATCATAACGTTTTCTTTCACGAAATAAAAAGGAGATGATGAGGATGATAATCCAAAAAGAATGTTGCGGTGCATGGCTGGTTGTCGATGATGTTGCTATTTTACTGCTTGTTTCTTCAGGATCAATTACACGAACCTGATCATCGGACATCAGTAGTGGTGGTGGTGGATAGTTGGGTGCTAGAGTAAAGGTGATGGTGGTGGTGGTGAAGGAGTAAAATAAAGTGAAATGAAAAATAATAGAGAAAGAGAGAAGGATCAATCGACTGAAATAACAAACGAATCAAACATTTCTTTTCATTACAGTTTTGCACTTCTTCAAGTCACTTCAATTTCGTCGGTCATAGACAATAAGAAAAAAAGAAGAAGATGCAAGTAAAACATCATTAAATTTTTCTTTTTTAGCCAGTCTTGCCTTTCCTGGTCAATCTATCATCATCATTATCATCATCATCACCACCACCACCACAGCCACTATTCTTATATTCCTTTTTTTCTCTTCTCATTCTCTTCTCTACCCCCATCTTCTCTCCTTTGCATGTTGCAAATTAGCATTGAAAGTATATTTTTTTTCGCTTTTCCTTTCCGCAATTGAACAGTCAAGAAGAATACATGTTAATAATTTCATTTCAGTGTGTTGATTTTTTTTTGTTTCGTTTCATTTTTTTTCATAATAATAAAGCTTATTATTACAACTTTTCTTTTAGGTTGGTGGTGTTGGTATGTATTTCAATGTCGTCCGTCGGTCCGTTTTCATTTTAAGAATGTTTGCCTCCTACATGATATTCATAATAACATTGTATTATTCCATATCACCTAAAAAAACCAAACCACCAGCTGTCATCTCATTATAGTTGAGATTTTAATAATGATTTACATTAGGATTTCTTCTAACAATGCACACAAAAAAACCCAAGAAGAAATGCATGTTTAAAAATGCAATCTTGCCGAATAATGTTCTTCATCATCTTCATCATCCTCTCTTCTAGAAACAGCATTAGTTATTCAAAAGCTGCAAGAGAAGAGAATCATAATATATTTTTTTTAGAAGAAGACACACATAACTTGGACTACTACAGACAGACAAACACGACGACTTTAAACCGATAATGATACAAGTACCACTACTAAACTACTCTCATCGTTATCAACTGTGCTTAACAGGCTTTTGACTTTTTTTTCTCTTGTTCCTCCTCGACACAAAAATAAAGTATTAGATTATTATGCTCTTGTTATGCTACTACTACTCTTCTATTTATTTCAACCTTTTAAACTTGAAAACGTTTTTATTATCGTGTGAGAAATTATTGAAAAGAAAGAGATAGTTGATCTTTTGGCATTTTGCACAGGTTGCAATTTGTTGCGAACTTCATCATCATTCTTTCTCTTGTTCTTCTCTCTCTCTCTCTGTCTCTCGCCCCTCTTTTATTTCACTGTGTTAGCCGAAAAGCTATAAAAAAAATGATACCAAGAAGAAGTGGGAAGCTGTTTAATGGATACATTATTATTGCAATTCAGTATATACATACACACACATACACATTTTATACTTTGGTAGATCAAGTAGAAAAATAAAAAGAGAAAAAAATGCAACTACTATCTACTACTACTACACGCTATAAAATCTGAACAACTCAGCTGCATATCACGGTAGTAGGATAAATGCGGTTAATAAATATCACAGTCAAAGTGGATAATTTATAAGAAGGAAGAGTCATCATGCCAGGCTATAGGACTACGTCATTAAGAAAGAGGTATATATATTTTCAGATCACATTTCACAGAGAAGACTATCATCTCTCCTCTTATACTATTATCATTATTTGCTTGCTTGGGTGTAATACCTGCTGGCAAAGAAACTGTTATGGCGTAAGCAGCTTGACCATCATCATCATCCTGATCCTGATGAGTAGTGCCAATCTCTAATTCTCATCTTCTCCCCTGAGAAATAGTATATCACGATCAGAAAACTGTTGTTGTTTTTTTTTTTGTCGGCCGGTACTTACCACCACACTACTACTACTGACAAGTCAGTTCTCCACCACCGGCAGCAATTACTTTTTCGTCGACCTACCTGTCACTTCTTGGCTTGGCAAAGAAGAGCTCTTTCGCTTTTAGTTTAGTTATTTTCTCTAATTTATGAGCCTCCGTGAAAAATGGATGACACGATGACAGTCATGATGACCAAGCCAAAGCTGTGTAATAAAAAAAGCCGATTGCGTTGTTGTTTTTTAAAACTAATAATAATTTGTCGAGATTAAAGGCAATA